>NQII01001221.1:349180-383586 GCA_002778355.1 Clitarchus hookeri
GAGCACTGATGAGCCTCCTTTTGTGTTGAGTCAGTTCAGCTCTGTGGAACCACATCACAGCGCCGTATGTCACTATTGCTTCAAAAGCGGCTCTGTATATTGTTCTGAGGGTTGAGTAACCCAGCCCCCAGCTGGTATTTCCGATACGTTTTAATTTCTGGAACACCACTATGGCCTTTCTAGAAACATACTCAACATGTTTAAGGAAGCTCATATTCTCATCCATGATGACTCCCAGGTACTTGAACTCGTGCACATTTCCAACCGGGTTCCCCCCGAAGTGCACTGTCGGCGGTCTCTGCAACTTCCCCTTAAGCAGCATGGTCTTTGTTTTCTCTGCAGAAAATTTGAGTTTGACTGTTTCTGCCAATGTGTTTATCTTTCCCATGATTTCTGCGGCTTTCGTCTCCAAAACGCTTCTTGACTTGCCAGATATCAGGACAAGTCCGTCATCCGCATATCCAAACACAGTGCACCCCGGTGGGAGACCCAGCTCCAAAAACCCATCGAAAAGGACGTTCCACAGGATCGGTCCGAGAACCGAACCCTGCGGGCATCCCTTCGTCAGGCGCTTCTTTACTTGCATAGTCTTTGCAGAATAAAGACTCCACCTGTTGTTGAAGAAATCTTGAATGACCCTGTACAGATTGGCTGGACATTTCTTCCTTTTAAGTTGCCACATTACTTCCGGCCACCAGGCATTGTCGAAGGCTCCTGAGATGTCCAAAAACACCCCCATGACGTACTTTTCAGGATTCTCCCTAATAGCCTTCATTACGTCATGCAGGGCGAAGTCGGTACCTGTGCCTTTTCTGAAGCCGTATTGTTTCTCACTTAATGTGCCCTCAGCTTCTAGGGCCATTATTAATCTTCTGTTTATCAATTTCTCGTAGACTTTGCCCAGCACCGGAAGCAATGTCAAAGGACGGTATGATTTAGGGTCATCAAGTTTCTTGTTGTTACCTTTGTACAGCACTTTCAAGCACCCAAGTTTCCAAGGGTAAGGGAACACTCCATTTCTAAGACAGTCATTGAATATTCCAAGAAGAATATTCTTGATCCTAGAGTAGCACCTTTTCAGAATTTCTGAGGTAATTCCATCCAATCCAGGAGCTTTTCCATTTTTCATCTTGTAGACGATGGCTGTGAGTTCTTCCTCAGAGAATTCTGGCGCATCTTGTTCTCCAGAGACGATTTCCATTTCTTGTGTCTTTTCCTTTCGTGCTCCTCCCCCTCTTCCACAAAAGAGTCATCCGGTAAGAGAGCGTGAAGCAGGACTTCCATGGATCTGTGCTGATCGGTTATCAATACACCATTTTCCGATATGCAAGGTGGTGGGGTACTTCTTTTAACCTTGTTCGAGGCTAGCTTGCACACTAGTCCAAAGGGATCCTCATTTCCTGCTCTGGTTACATACTCTTCCCACGACCGTGCTTTCTTTTTCCGCACCCTACTGAAATAGGCCTGTTTCTTGCGCTTGTATACGTGGGAGAACAGCTCACGCTCCTCCCCTCTGAGTTTGTGGAGCCTTTTTCTTGTCTGACGAAGATCTCGTCGGTCTTCTTCCAGTTCTCTGTCCCACCATGACATGTTAGGAAGACCCGGTGTCGTTTTCCGTAACTGACTTCCGCCATCTTTGTAGGTGCAGCCACGTGCCATCTTGGTCGGTGCATTTCGCTATCTTGGTAGGCGTCACAGACACCGTCCGCCATCTTGGTTTGCGTTTGTAATTTGTTTATACATAACTGAAATTTGTCCCTCACCTTCGTTAGACCGCCATTTTGAATTTCATTCGTTTTCACAACAAGGTGGAGCTAGTGTATTAATTTACCAACCAGGCGAGTTGTCGATTTAGCCACCAGACAACAGCCATATTAGTTTGTTTTTACAGTATGGGTTGCGCTGTCAGCGCCCTCCATATTGGATTCTATTTTCTGGCACTATTTTCTCGATTTCGTCACCAGGTGAGCTGCCGATTTAGCCACCATATTTGATTGTGTTTTTTAAAGTATAGGTGGTGCTGTCGGCACCCTCTATGTTAGATTATATTTTAAACAAATATGTGGCATTAATTTATTGATTTCACTGGCAGGCGAGCTGCCGGTACCCGCTCATTCTGACGATTTAGCCACATAGTGTGCTGTCGGCACTCATATATATAATCATAGGAAAATCTGTAATGTTTCATTCCTACTTTTAAAACAATAATTTTTCCAATCAGCAGTATAACTACAAGCATAAATTATAAAACCGATATTTTTTTGTACTTAGATCGTTAAATAAGACATAACAAAAACATTTTTCGTTTTAATACTAATTAAATTACCATTTAAATTGAGTATTTATTCTGTTACCCCTCACCACACCACTTTAGTCCGACCAACTATTCATCATTGCTTAATCCCTTATCACTACCGCTCCTGTTTTCAGCATTGTCCGCCATAGCATGCTAGTGTGGGGAAAGTATTTCATGGGAACAATGTCGACCCTCAGCACAGTTTCTTGTCTGATGCCAGANATAGCATGCTAGTGTGGGGAAAGTATTTCATGGGAACAATGTCGACCCTCAGCACAGTTTCTTGTCTGATGCCAGGGGTGACACATCGCTCTCTCACCCCTCGTCATTTAGCATTCTCAATGGTAAGTTCAGATATTTAATTCCATCAGGTCGCAGGATATTATCAAGTGTGTACGTAATACGCATATATATTCCCGCGAAATTAAAAATCTTTTCAAATTTGGAGTATCGGTTCGGGCCAGCGAGTCTGGAGGAATATGTAACCTCATAAAATACTGTACAAGAACTTAGTTTTTTTTAAATTTATATATTTACCATCTATCTTATTTGCAATGACGTTATCTCAGNACCTCATAAAATACTGTACAAGAACTTAGTTTTTTTTAAATTTATATATTTACCATCTATCTTATTTGCAATGACGTTATCTCAGTACCCGTGCCGCTACTGTAACACTTCGTTTGCATTTACCATATGTGCTCGAAGACACGAAAAGTACGGATGTTACAATAATGCAGATAGAGTGTCATATAAGAGTGGAAAACGTGGCATGGCATTTTCTAGGCGCGATAACTTGCAGAGCCATGCAAAAAAAAAACCTGCGTAGCTGTAGGACCTCCACCTGCCAAAGTCCGTCGTGTACAGTCTCCTTCATCGCAGCGTACGAGTATTATTCCTACAAAACCAAGGGTTCAGGATGAGTATCCACTATCGTGCCAGCGACCATCACGTCCAAGAATCGTGGCAGGATCCGGGTTGGTTAATGACAATGGTTTCGTGGAGGTCCAAAATACATTCCAACACCGTCTTAATACCTGTGCCTCTACAACGAGAGCGGGTATTCGAAGGATATTTGCACATTTTTAGTTCGAATGGGGCAAAATTCGCTTTTGGCTCTCTACATAAACACGTCATTAATAAAATTTAATTTATGGCTCGAACACAGCTTTGAAAAACCGACACCATTCAACGAAAGGAAGGTATTCGAATCGAAAGGCAAGATATCGAAAATACTGTAAAACCTCACACTGTAAATATACGCCACGAGAAAGAAGCATATAAACAGCGTGTGCTATGGGTCCAGTATAAGACAAAGCAAACGTGCCTTAACTGCACCTTGAAGCCGAAATTAAATTAAATTATTTTCGTATGTATTATGATTTTATTGAGTATAGAGAACATCTACATTGAAATTCCTAAAGGCAGTCATGCATCAAACTGCTGAAGGTATTTGTTCAAATATATGTACTTAGAATACTTCAAATTTATATCATTCATAAAGAACGGAATGAAGGTTCATAAGCAGCCATACCTGTATTTCAAAAACCCTACACCATCCAATGTATTACATCCTATTACACATCGATATTAAAATTTCTAATTTCCTTCCTATTTTTACCTGCCTAGAGTAAATGGAATTTCAAGATTTTTTTATAGAATTATGTCATTGCTCCTGGTGAGGTAACTGATACTCAGAAAGTACGTACGCACATGGATTTTGTTGAGTAACATCACAAGAATGTCCTCTTACACATGAAATTTATTCCAGCAAGACAGAGTACCCGCATACACCAATCACGCTGAAATTTTTGGGGATATATAGGTAATTAGATTCCGCATCATGGCTTTCTGTTGCACCATGTGCATGACGCCATAATTTTCGAAAGCGTGGTGATCCACCACGAACTGTCGAAATTTGCAACACCATCCCTACTAGACATGGTGTATCTGAATAAGTGCAAAAACCAGTGCTCCGGCGGTGCCGCTTTCGGTAAAAGTAGGTTAACGGAATTTGTGGAGGCGGGGGGCTGATTTGAACATTTGATCAAAAACACTTCACTCCAGTTGATCGAATGGCAACGGTCCCTGTATGAACGATTACCAATCAGCATACTGTTTATGGTTATAGAGCTGTAACTATGCAGAAGCGGGCACATATTGTACATGTTTCATATTATGTATTGCACTTACAATTGCAGTTATTATTCTAGAAGTTAAATGTAATGATTTTGAACGTCAACTCAGATAAAGCAGTGATCATGCTTTTCTATGTGCTAATGTGTGTGCCCGTTTTATATCCCACTGTTCAGACTCATCAAATTAATTTGCGCCTAGGCGGCATCAAAGTGATTCAGACAGGAAACCCGGAATCTTTATTACAGTTTTGTGAAACCAGTGGGTTGTTGCTGATGACAGACTATGCAAAAATCATTGGAATCATTACCGTCAGCTCCAACCTACCGAAAAAAGTAACATAGGACCATGCACAACACACAAGTTCATGACCGATAGGCTTCTTGGAACTGTCGTCACCTCCAGTTATAGTCCACAGGGAAGCAAATGGCGACACAGTTTCGCCACAACCATCCCCCTTCCACCTCTCCGCAGGGGGTACTCAGAAAACCTGTCGAGGACAACTTATCCTTCCCTGTTCTGTTGCCTCCTTACCTTTATTCTTCTCAGTTCTTTTCTCTCGCTGTCCACAGACCTCCAACTGACCAAAGTAGAAATATTATGTAGGTATAAAATTATTTTAATATAGGCTGATCACCATAACCTAAGCCTTTCGAAAGCCATTCTTGGATTCTACACTTTTTCTCATCGTGTATCCTTCCACCTTATGTAAAGTCAACATTGTCAAGGACAGTCTTACGTTACACATGCGTCAAATATTTAGGACCATACAATTTTTAGGAAATAAAATGTGTTAATGATATGCAAATTCGTTCTCATATGCGTAAAAAACACGAAACCCTTTACTTCAGCAGTCATAAAATTACATAAAATACATTCAATAAATCATTAAATTTAGAATTAGTTTTATTAATTTGCTGCCAACTTAACGGGTAACTTGCACGCCAGTGTATACTGCAGCAAATATGTAGGTATGGAAAGTTAAATTTTTCAACGGTTGAACAGCCTTTGGCCAGTCATTAGGTGGGTATTACCCTCTTCCTAGAGCGCACCTTCGGTATTTATTATTATTAGAAACTTGCAAAATTCGCGTTATTATTTTAAGAAAGTATAGACCTCAAACACACGTGAGCTTGCATTGCTCTTGCCACTTCAGTACAGTTTTTATTTTAGCAAACCCTGGGTGTCTCCGAACCAATCGGGAACAACTAATGACAGCATGGCGCAATCACGTCCAACCACGTCACAAGAGCGGATGGTTCTTCGCTTTGGCAGATTCCAACAAACAAATGGCACCGACTCAGGTACAAACAGGCCGGCAAAATTAGGCGCCCGCATGTCTAGTGCGTGAACACATCAAATGCCGGGAATGTAAACCTATTCGCCGTAGTAGCTTGTTATAAATATGCGTGTTTCAATCATGCTGCGCCGCAATTCAGGCACTAGGCAGGGCAGGCGGCTTAATTTCCGTTTTGACACATTACACGCATATCAGTGTCGAAAATGAAACAACACTACACTTATATTCTGGGAATTCAGCCACACTACACAAAGGGCTACTTTCCGAAGGAAAGAAAGGCTTATGAGATCACTATGAGATCACTTTCCTGTCTGGGAGTCTGTATGTGTGTATGTACAGTATATGTGTGTGTCTGTGTATGTATCCGCAGACCAGATCAATTTTTGAACACATGAACCGAATTTCACCACACTTGGCATACAATTAGTACTAAGTAACGACACCTGACTTTGGTAAATATCTAGTTTAGGGGCTTTCCTGAAAATAATATAAAAAAACTCTAGAAAGTGGTATATTTCGACTCTACTAATAACGTAGAACACGAATATATTGGGGGCATAGCTTTANATAGCATGCTAGTGTGGGGAAAGTATTTCATGGGAACAATGTCGACCCTCAGCACAGTTTCTTGTCTGATGCCAGAGGTGACACATCGCTCTCTCACCCCTCGTCATTTAGCATTCTGAATGGTAAGTTCAGATATTTAATTCCATCAGGTCGCAGGATATTATCAAGTGTGTACGTAATACGCATATATATTCCCGCGAAATTAAAAATCTTTTCTAATTTGGAGTATCGGTTCGGGCCAGCGAGTCTGGAGGAATATGTAACCTCATAAAATACTGTACTAGAACTTAGTTTTTTTTAAATTTATATATTTACCATCTATCTTATTTGCAATGACGTTATCTCAGTACCCATGCCGCTACTGTAACACTTCGTTTGCATTTACCATATGTGCTCGAAGACACGAAAAGTACGGATGTTAGAATAATGCAGATAGAGTGTCATATAAGAGTGGAAAACGTGGCATGGCATTTTCTAGGCGCGATAACTTGCAGAGCCATGCAAAAAAAAACCTGCGTAGCTGTAGGACCTCCACCTGCCAAAGTCCGTCGTGTACAGTCTCCTTCATCGCAGCGTACNAAAAAAAAACCTGCGTAGCTGTAGGACCTCCACCTGCCAAAGTCCGTCGTGTACAGTCTCCTTCATCGCAGCGTACGAGTATTATTCCTACAAAACCAAGGGTTCAGGATGAGTATCCACTATCGTGCCAGCGACCATCACGTCCAAGAATCGTGGCAGGATCCGGGTTGGTTAATGACAATTGGTTTCGTGGAGGTCCAAAATACATTCCAACACCGTCTTAATACCTGTGCCTCTACAACGAGAGCGGGTATTCGAAGGATATTTGCACATTTTTAGTTCGAATGGGGCAAAATTCGCTTTTGGCTCTCTACATAAACACGTCATTAATAAAATTTAATTTATGGCTCGAACACAGCTTTGAAAAACCGACACCATTCAACGAAAGGAAGGTATTCGAATCGAAAGGCAAGATATCGAAAATACTGTAAAACCTCACACTGTAAATATACGCCACGAGAAAGAAGCATATAAACAGCGTGTGCTATGGGTCCAGTATAAGACAAAGCAAACGTGCCTTAACTGCACCTTGAAGCCGAAATTNCATATAAACAGCGTGTGCTATGGGTCCAGTATATGGCAAAGCAAACGTGCCTTAACTGCACCTTGAAGCCGAAATGAAATTAAATTATTTTCGTATGTATTATGATTTTATTGAGTATAGAGAACATCTACATTGAAATTCCTAAAGGCAGTCATGCATCAAACTACTGAAGGTATTTGTTCAAATATATGTACTTAGAATACTTCAAATTTATATCATTCATAAAGAACGGAATGAAGGTTCATAAGCAGCCATACCTGTATTTCAAAAACCCTACACCATCCAATGTATTACATCCTATTACACATCGATATTAAAATTTCTAATTTCCTTCCTATTTTTACCTGCCTAGAGTAAATGGAATTTCAAGATTTTTTTATAGAATTATGTCATTGCTCCTGGTGAGGTAACTGATACTCAGAAAGTACGTACGCAAATGGATTTTGTTGAGTAACATCACAAGAATGTCCTCTTACACATGAAATTTATTCCAGCAAGACAGAGTACCCGCATACACCAATCACGCTGAAATTTTTGGGGATATATAGGTAATTAGATTCCGCATCATGGCTTTCTGTTGCACCATGTGCATGGCGCCATAATTTTCGAAAGCGTGGTGATCCACCACGAACTGTCGAAATTTGCAACACCATCCCTACTAGACATGGTGTATCTGAATAAGTGCAAAAACCAGTGCTCCGGCGGTGCCGCTTTCGGTAAAAGTAGGTTAACGGAATTTGTGGAGGCGGGGGGCTGATTTGAACATTTGATCAAAAACACTTCACTCCAGTTGATCGAATGGCAACGGTCCCTGTATGAACGATTACCAATCAGCATACTGTTTATGGTTATAGAGCTGTAACTATGCAGAAGCGGGCGCATATTGTACATGTTTCATATTATGTATTGCACTTATAATTGCAGTTATTATTCTAGAAGTTAAATGTAATGATTTTGAACGTCAACTCAGATAAAGCAGTGATCATGCTTTTCTATGTGCTAATGTGTGTGCCCGTTTTATATCCCACTGTTCAGACTCATCAAATTAATTTGCGCCTAGGCGGCATCAAAGTGATTCAGACAGGAAACCCGGAATCTTTATTGCAGTTTTGTGGAACCAGTGGGTTGTTGCTGATGACAGACTATGCAAAAATCATTGGAATCATTACCGTCAGCTCTAACCTACCGAAAAAAGTAACATAGGACCATGCACAACACACAAGTTCATGACCGATAGGCTTCTTGGAACTGTCGTCACCTCCAGTTATAGTCCACAGGGAAGCAAATGGCGACACAGTTTCGCCACAACCATCCCCCTTCCACCTCTCCGCAGGGGGTACTCAGAAAACCTGTCGAGGACAACTTATCCTTCCCTGTTCTGTTGCCTCCTTACCTTTATTCTTCTCAGTTCTTTTCTCTCGCTGTCCACAGACCTCCAACTGACCAAAGTAGAAATATTATGTAGGTATAAAATTATTTTAATATAGGCTGATCACCATAACCTAAGCCTTTCGAAAGCCATTCTTGGATTCTACACTTTTTCTCATCGTGTATCCTTCCACCTTATGTAAAGTCAACATTGTCAAGGACAGTCTTACGTTACACATGCGTCAAATATTTAGGACCATACAATTTTTAGGAAATAAAATGTGTTAATGATATGCAAATTCGTTCTCATATGCGTATAAAACACGAAACCCTTTACTTCAGCAGTCATAAAATTACATAAAATACATTCAATAAATCGTTAAATTTAGAACTAGTTTTATTAATTCGCTGCCAACTTAACGGGTAACTTGCACGCCAGTGTATACTGCAGCAAATATGTAGGTATGGAAAGTTAAATTTTTCAACGGTTGAACAGCCTTTGGCCAGTCATTAGGTGGGTATTACCCTCTTCCTAGAGCGCACATTCGGTATTTATTATTATTAGAAACTTGCAAAATTCGCGTTATTATTTTAAGAAAGTATAGACCTCAAACACACATGAGCTTGCATTGCTCTTGCCACTTCAGTACAGTTTTTATTTTAGCAAACCCTGGGTGTCTCCGAACCAATCGGGAACAACTAATGACAGCATGGCGCAATCACGTCCAACCACGTCACAAGAGCGGATGGTTCTTCGCTTTGGCAGATTCCAACAAACAAATGGCACCGACTCAGGTACAAACAGGCCGGCAAAATTAGGCGCCCGCATGTCTAGTGCGTGAACACATCAAATGCCGGGAATGTAAACCTATTCGCCGTAGCAGCTTGTTATAAATATGCGTGTTTCAATCATGCTGCGCCGCAATTCAGGCACTAGGCAGGGCAGGCGGCTTAATTTCCGTTTTGATACATTACACGCATATCAGTGTCGAAAATGAAACAACACTACACTTATATTCTGGGAATTCAGCCACACTACACAAAGGGCTACTTTCCGAAGGAAAGAAAGGCTTATGAGATCACTATGAGATCACTTTCCTGTCTGGGAGTCTGTGTGTGTGTATGTACAGTATATGTGTGTGTCTGTGTATGTATCCGCAGACCAGATCAATTTTTGAACACATGAACCGAATTTCACCACACTTGGCATACAATTAGTACTAAGTAACGACACCTGACTTTGGTAAATATCTAGTTTAGGGGCTTTCCTGAAAATAATAAAAAAAACTCTAGAAAGTGGTATATTTCGACTCTACTAATAACGTAGAACACGAATATATTGGGGGCATAGCTTTAAAATAAGTACAACATATTTTAAAAAATTGAACAAGTTTGTGAGGTGACTGTTTCTGACAGTTTGTTTACGTTTTGAACGAAACGTTTTATGCCAACAAAAGTTGTTTAAATGAATTCAGCATAGCTTACCTTGTTGATATTCAAGACGGCGTAATGTTAAAATAAGTAGAACATATTTAAAGAAATCGCGAAAGTTGATGTTTACGCCTGTTAACGTCTGCCGCCATTAATAATGGCTACGCATAGCATATTCACGCAATCTGCCGGGCGCATAAGACATCACGAGTCATACGTTAGTATGCATGCAGGCAGCGGTCGTGGTCAGTTCGATGGTGCTTCGTTCGTGATTTAAGACGGAAAAAAAGCAAGCAAGACTACGTTTCTGCGTTATATTAGCCTATTAACGAGTGCTTCTGTATATATATTCGGCTGTAAATGAGTGTTTCAGTGCGTTATATTCGCGTATGTGGTGCTTCGTGAAAACTGTGATTTCATCTAGTGATCTGACGTTGAATGGGCCATTGACAAGAGTATGTACAACCCGCCTACATTGGTGAGTGCATTTATATTATTTGTGTGGGTTTTACGTTCCTTTAAATCCCTAAAATCCTAAATTCGTAGTTTAGTGTGAAACCCACACATTCTATCCGGTAGCTTAACGTGCAAATGTAGTTATATTACGTAAGTCAAACAAGGCTTTTCCCGGACGTTTATACAGCACAATTTCACATTCTTTCTATACTAACCTTGGAGTATTCGTAGGTAACGCAGAACACGACTATAGTAGCGTCGTTAACGTATGACTAATTGTATAATATGTGCCCACCTAACCGAACAGAACCTAACCCCACGATGGGTGAATCACTATTTTACATTTTTAAACTAACCTAGGATTGTAGCGATTTTAACTAACCTAGGATTGTAGTTATTTAAAATAACGTAGGATTATAGGGTTCCCATGTAGTCTGTGATTGTAGGGTGTTGATCGGAGATTT
Source organism: Clitarchus hookeri (assembly GCA_002778355.1). Lineage (NCBI taxonomy): Eukaryota > Metazoa > Arthropoda > Insecta > Phasmatodea > Phasmatidae > Clitarchus > Clitarchus hookeri. The sequence goes on from NQII01001221.1 coordinate 360,322, forward strand.
TTTTAATATTGTATAATCTTATATTACTGTACAACCTTACAATCCTAGGTTAGTTTAGAGCCGTACAATCCTAGGTTAGTTTAAAAACGTAAAATAGTGATTCACCCATCGTGGAGTTAGGTTCTGTTAGGTTAGCTGGGTACATGTTAGGAAATTCGTCGTACGTTAATGCCCCTAGTATATTCGTGTTCTTCGTTATTAGTAGAGTCGAAATATACCACTTTTCGGTGGTTTTTTTTTTTTACAGAAAAGCCCCTAAACTAGATAATTACCCTGACTTTTATAGTTTTCGACCACACCGGGCACTTACTTTCAAAATTGCGTCCATTTTAAAATTTAGGGCGATATGTCATATCTCGGAAACCATTGAACTGATGTTAACTAAATTTAGTATGCTAACAGCGCAAGCTGTAGTCATTAAATTCATAGGTAAATGTTGTTGGTCCGCCATTTTGGAAAATAGCTCCACATGAAAAAAAAAAAAAAAGCTTTTACGTTATATCTCCATAACTACTCAACATATTTTCGCCAAATTTAGCACATAAGTACTACTATGAAAGTCCAGGTAAATTTAAGTAATTGAACTTAATTACACACTTTTTTCAAAATGGTAGCGATACATAAATTTCAAGTATATTTGGTATAACTACCATATCATTTGGCCAATTTCAACCACATTTTGTATGCTGATGGTATGTATTACAAGCATCATATAAGCTAAACAACAACTTTTTCTGCCATTTTGAAAGGCATAGCCGCATGTAAAAATAAATATTTTACATTATATCTCGAAAACGACTGAACCAATTTTTGCCAAATTTGGCACATAATAAATACTATGACAGGCCAGGTAAATACGAGTAGTTAAACTAAATTAGTATCTTATTTTCGAAATGGCAGTCATATCAATATTTTGGGTTTATTTGGTATAACTACCATACCATTTGACCAATTTCAACCAACTTTTGTACGCTGAGAGTATCTATTACAAGCATAACTTTAACCAAAAACTAAACATTAGTCCGCCATTTCCTAAGATAGCATTACATGAATTAATCAAGTTTTTGTGTAATTTCTCGGGAAACAATTTACAGATTCCTACCAAATTTGGCAATTAAGTAGTCTGTCGCAGTTTATGTGTGCAAATATGTTTCACGTGTGCCAGACAGGTATTTTCAAAATGGCGGTCATCTAACTATTTTAGCATAGTATGCTATATCTTCGAAAACATGTTATCAATTCCAACTTAACTTTGTATGTTGGGAGTATATATAACAAATATGAAATGTATCTACACGGAGCCTCTTTTGTCCTTCATTTCGTATGATAGTGCCCCACGAACAAATAAAGTTTTTATGTCATATCTCGGGAAACAATTTTACGATTCCTAACAAATATGTCAAACAAGTAGTACTGCAGTAGTTTATGTAAACTGATAAGTTTTAGATGTCAGACACTTATTTTGTANCAAATATGTCAAACAAGTAGTACTGCAGTAGTTTATGTAAACTGATAAGTTTTAGATGTCAGACACTTATTTTGTAGATGGCGGCCATATAGCTATTTAAGTCTTGTATCTTATATCGTCGGAACCATGTAATTAATTCCAACGAAACTTTGAATGATGTCTGTATATATTACAACAATTAAATTTGTACACGTAAAATATTTTTTTAAGCAATTTTGTAAAATAGTATCACTTGACAAATTTAAATTATATGATCTCCGAAAAAACAACCGATTTGTTCCAAAATTTGGCAAACAATTAGCTCTACGGCAGACTATGTAAGCTTATAAATTTTGAGTGGGTCAAACATACATATTTTAAAAATGGCGGCAATATAAACATTTTAGCTTCGAATCTTTTATCTACGAAACTGCACAACCAATTTAAACTTAACTTTGTATGCTGACATTATCAGTTCTATCAATAAAAATTGTATATGCAAAGCCTCATTTCTCCGCCATCTTGTAAGATAGCCCCAAATGAAATAATATAGTTCTTATGCTGTATCTCGGGAAACAATTGACCGATTTCTTTCAAATTTGGCAAAGAAGTTGTAGTATGGTAGGCTAAATTAATTTATATGTCCTTAGTATGTAAGTCTCATATTTTCTGAATGGTGCGTATACAAACTTTTTAGCTTGTTGTGCTATATCTACGAAACTATGAAACAGATTTAAATTTAACCTTGTATAATTTATCTATTACAATAATCGAATGTGCTAATATATCAACTTTTTGCCCTCCATTTATGAAGATCGTCACATGATCAATGGAGTTTTTTTGCTATATCTGGAGGACCAATCAACCGATATTCATACAGAATTCCCCCTTTGCCAGATTTTTTTTNTGGAGTTTTTTTGCTATATCTGGAGGACCAATCAACCGATATTCATACAGAATTCCCCCTTTGCCAGATTTTTTTTTGTAAAGTAGTGTCATGTGAGTAAACTGAACATTTTGCCATATTTCCGGAATAATTCGACTAATTTCCACAAAATTTTGCACAGCTACAGAGGGCAAATACAGATGCATGATTTAAATGGGTTCAAGCAAAGATTCAAAAATTTACAGCCATATAAATATATTTATATTTTTGGCATATCTATTTAACCATTTAACAATTTCAATCGATTTTTTATGCCGACATTTTCTATTACAAACAGACTGTATAAAGCCTATTTCTAGGAAATTTTGTAAAATAGCCCCATTTAAGAAAATAAGATTTTTATGCCATTTCTTGGAGACCAATCAACCGATTTTCATCAATTTTTTCACACGAGTAGCGTTATGGTAGGTTGTGTAAACTTATGTGTTTTAGTGGCTCAAACACTAATTTTCAAAATGATGGCCGAGTAAATAGTTTAGGTTAGTGAACCCTATCATTCAAAACATTAGACTGATTACATCAGAATTTGATACTCCGAATCCTATCTCCGTGAAGCAGTTGATTGCAAGCTAGCTTAATTCTACGAATTTTTCTGAATTCGAATCCCGCGTAAGTCACTCGTGTATTTTAATTGTCTTTGTAGTGTTTCACATGTTTCTGGTTTCATCTCTAATGATTTTGCTGTCAATGAGACGTCAATGCTTACCTAGCAACTAGCATTCAAGAACTTAACTAAAATTTATTTGCACCCATGTAGAGGAAAGTAGGCTCATTAGTTATCAGTAACTTCCTGTGTTTCATATTAACAGCCTTGCTTTATGCCGGTAAACTACTTGGGTGGAGAGATTTTGGGTGGAACTTAACATCGAGGTCTTGAGAGCCGATGAGGGTGAAGTGAGGTGAGTATGGATCTGTGCCGGACTGCCAGGGCGGAGAAAACGGGATATCCCCGAGAAAACCTGCCGACCAGCGGCATCGTCCGACACGATACCCATATGCGAAAATCCAGGAGTGACCCCGCAGGGAATCGAACCCGGTTCATTTATGTGCGAAACGAGTAGTCAAACTACTACACCACCGCAGCCTTAGATTCTAGGTAAAATGGAAAATATGGAGAGGTATCTGTGGGGAGGGTCAACTCACCCGTGTATTACCTGATATTCGAGCCTAGAATTCCTTACACGGTAAACTGACGACCCAACTGACTACGCTACGGACGTCGACTGCACTGTAATTACGGCTTGTTAAGTATTTTTCAACGAAAGCTAAGCCGTATCAAGTTTTCTCCAAAAAAAAAAAACCCATCGTTTTCCTGAAAAACAGACTAGAACAATTACGTGGTTCATGCCAGCCTGAAACGTGAGATGTGTAAAGTAATACATTTTTTATGTGACGAATATAAGTATAAAAAAACCCGCTAAATACAGCATCTATCTCCCCAACCCCACTCCCCTCAACTCTCACTCTCAGCAAACACGGCCAATTATAACAATTAATTCTGAATATAAATCAACATTTTGTCACGATTGTTTCCGAAGAAAAATTAACATGAAATTGAGAGTCATGGTTACAAGGACCGTGGATGTGTGTAATTCGCCATATTCAATATAGCGTTCAAACTACAACAGTTTATATAAAAAAAAAACAAGTCACTAGAAGTTGCTTACATTTCAACACGGGTGGATTAGCTAGCAACTGCTTATCGAAACGTTTCGCTCACCTCAATAAGAATCAAATGAACGAAACTAGTAGTTAAAAGTACAATTTTTTTTCCCACTAACTAGCTATTCCGGTAGACTAGTATTAATATAATGCTTAGTTAATTAAAGAAAATGCAAAACAAATCTTAAAACCTTGTATAAGCGTGGTATTAACTATATTTTTTTAGGTATTTTTGACAAATATCGAATGACCACTAAAAAAAGTAGGTCTAAATTTACATATTTTGAATTATTTGTTACACAAACTCAAAAATTTCTTAACTTAAATTCAAAACAACATAACGCATAAAATCAGAATGCGTAAACTATTAATTATAATATATCCAAGAAAAATTGTTGACGATTTTTCCATTTATTAATATAGTTTTTATAAACGCCATATGCGAACACTACCCGGTTGTACTACAGCGTTAAAACAATCAACTTCGCATGCACAGCACATAGTCTAACGCCAATAAAATAATCAACTGTGATCGGGGAAAACAGAATTGTAGCGAGTAAAACAAAACTACAGAGAAATTACAGTAGTATAAAACATAGAAACAAAGCGCTGATGTACATTTGAAATTGGATTTTAGAAACGGTCCAGTTCTATTCAAGTGAAGCTGACTCAAAGATGAACTGGCCGTAAGACAGGACTACTTCCGAACACAGAACAATATGCAAATTTTAAAAAGGAAAGAAGTTGGAAGCACTTACTTTCAGAACTTATTTCAACACTTAGAAAATTAGTTCTGCTGGGTTTAGTTGCTGGAAGCAAAGAAAACTGAACCAAAGAAATTATCACCATCCGTGGAAAGACAGAAGATATAAAAGTATAAAAGCTACCATAACGACAACAAATTCACAGGAAACCGATGTAATGTAAATAAAATGGCAGAAAATAATTAGTGAATTTTCAGCAAAACTGCACGTGTGTCTAGAGAGCGAAGTCTTTGTTAAATCCACGTACCTGAAGTCCTTCACTAAATATGAAAATAAGTTTTACATATAGAATACTGCTTTGAACGAGTGATAAGTAAACTCTCTCAAAAATGTATCCAGAATATTTGCAGCTGAACGTCAGTTTAACGAGAAACTTTTTTATTTGCATCCTTTATGTGTAGACAGCTTTGCCTACACACATTTGTTTTGACACAGGTGGACATTTGTAACATCGAAGGCTTATACCACCACTTTGGTCCCCAGTGGGGAGGGATCGAGATAAGTTCGATCAATGCTGTACTCTTCAGCTAGCCGAACAATTGGCCAGTCACCAATATCCTAGGGGCCGCGGTTGTGTAGTGGTTAGACTACTCGCCTCCCATCTAGGCGAACCGGGTTCGATTCCCGGCGTGGGAATAGTGCCGGACGATGCCAGTGTCCAGCGGGTTTTCTCGGGAATCTCCCGTTTCCCCCGCCCGTTTGTTCCGGTGCTACTCCACACTCACCTCTCTTCACCCTCATCGGCTCTCAAAACCTCGATGTTAAGAGACGCCCAATCTCTTCACTCACTCACTAGACTGGTACTCTCCAGTACTCTTGGTGCACATTGTACTTCCTCTTGAAATACGTCGTTCACTCAAAACATCCGCAGTGTGGTCGGAGGCACATCTTCCTGCTGCAGTCTAACCTAGACAGTATCGGATCACTGCCGTCACCCACTAAAAATGTATAGTTTCTAACCTCCATCGCACAGGACTTGTGAATGCTATAAGATGTTCTGTTTTGANAATCTCCCGTTTCCCCCGCCCGTTTGTTCCGGTGCTACTCCACACTCACCTCTCTTCACCCTCATCGGCTCTCAAGACCTCGATGTTAAGAGACGCCCAATCTCTTCACTCACTCACTAGACTGGTACTCTCCAGTACTCTTGGTGCACATTGTACTTCCTCTTGAAATACGTCGTTCACTCAAAACATCCGCAGTATGGTCGGAGGCACATCTTCCTGCTGCAGTCTAACCTAGACAGTATCGGATCACTGCCGTCACCCACTAAAAATGTATAGTTTCTAACCTCCATCGCACAGGACTTGTGAATGCTATAAGATGTTCTGTTTTGAAATTTCGGAATGGACTTCTCGAAAACGGTTCACCCGAGAGTGCTCCAACAAGACACACTTTTCTGTTAATTTTGACGTGCTGATTCATAATATGTATTAACAAATCATTTGCAGCTTAGTGTTACAAAGTTATGTGCAGATATATGGTGGCAACCCCCATTTACTTAATGGAGGAGAAATAATAATAATATCAACCGCGTTTACAAATTTGTAATATCCGTTATGCAAATCACTATTCACCGATTGATTACTTAATTGAAAGTACCTTAAGATTAACTAAAATAATTTCAAAACTAGGTTTTTGGGGGCGCAGGGTTCCCTTAATACCAATGCGAAAACAAAATGCGGTCATAAAAAAAATTACAATTACCAATTAACGAAAACTAGACTGTCTTCATATTGCATAGATTACACGTCTCGAAAAAGGAGGCAAGAACAACAGACTCTAATTTAGTGGCCAGCGTAATTAAACATGGTCGGTTCTTAGGATAAGATGTCTGCTATAAAGGTAGGGGTGGAAGTGTGAAATTGTCTTCACCAAGGCCAGAAGCCCCTGCGTGTAACACAGTAATTTCTCTTAGTCTTATGCAATACCATACTGAAGTATTCCAGTGGTCTTTCCTTCCCATCTTGAACCTGAGATAACTCACTTCCAATGCCTACATAACTAGTATCAGTGTCCAAAATGAATACACCCTCACTTTTCGGGAAACCCAGGACTGGAGGAAATATCAGAATTTTCTTTAGTTTACTAAAAGCATCTTTACACTCAGTGAGACAATGAAATCTCATTTTCGCCTCATTCAGTTCATGTAGTGGTTAGGCAATCTTGGCGAACCCAGGTACAAATCTACGGCAGTAGAAAAATAATCCCAGAAAAGTCATTTTACCCCAAACAAGTATTCGTCTACAATAGAGACATTTCTAGCTATGGGTCGTCTTTTTAAACTGTAATGGCTGATGGACCCTCCTTTCTTTTTTATGATTTCTTGTAACGTTCGTAAACATCATGGGATAGAATTTACTGAGTAGTCGGCTTTTTTCTGCTGGTATATTCTTTCATTATTCTACTAATGCCTTCTTAAGATTATTTTTCTTCGAGATTATATGCATTCTTATTCTTTCTTCTGGAATATGCTACAAACTCACAATGCGCTTTATGTCCGGCGACAGTGGAGGCGTTGCCATCCAGTTTGGCATGTTGTATAGCAGCCACAGTTTTGTGTTTAGAGCATTATGTTTAGTAAGGCCCATACTGTTGACGCTATTGGGGCGATGTGACGTCAGAAGCTTAATGCAGAATTTGTGGCCCGTGTTACCATCGATTAAACAAAACTCACCTACAACACTAGCACTCACACCCCTCCCCTCCCCCTCAAGAAATATGGAACCAAACCATATTTCGTTGTATTTGTGATAATTTCTGTGTCTAGTTCACATTTTGTTCTCCGCCAAATTATTACTCACCATCTGACTTAAAAAGGTTGGATTTAAATTCATCGGTGTATACGACCTTCATCCAGTATCGTAGTTATCGTTTTCCCGCTCCCTAGCTTGGGAAAGTCACTTTCGCTTGTTCGTCTGGCTGATATATGTTTTTCTTTTGGCTATTCAGTCATTATATCCAACTTCATTAAGCACATTTCGTATCGTTTGTGCTGTTGCGTGCTTTCCCAATCCTCGTTCAACATCAGCTATAATCGACGGAGCACTCAGTTTCGGATGTATTTTAACTTTCCTGACTATGTTACGTTGTTGTCTTTGCGTTAGACTNTAATCGACGGAGCACTCAGTTTCGGATGTATTTTAACTTTCCTGACTATGTTACGTTGTTGTCTTTGCGTTAGACTAGACAGGATACCACTTCTTGCTTTGTTGTGATACGTTTTAGTATCATGTAACATGTAACTGATGTTCTTAACTGTACCGATGGGTGTGTTTATAATCCTCGCTATATATTTGAAGCATTTTCGCTTTTTGAATCAACATATAGAAATTTTCATCTTTTCTTTTGTGGTTTCCCTAGTTTTTCGTCCCATTTCGGGTCAAGACTGCCACAAAATGTTTCACTGATGAAAACAATCTGCCTTTTTCTCGCACATCACATTAAAGGCAATTGCTGGAGAGTGAGTCGTGGCACTATGAAGCCTAGACGATTACTTTTCTGACGTCTAAGTCGATATGCTTTATAAAGTTCGTGCTCGGATTGTAAACAACAGAACATATTAGCAAATGTTAATATTATTTCAGAAGAAAAATGTATAAAACAGCCTTTGAACAACCCACATTGGCAGTTGGTTCTTTGTTTTGCATATAGTATGGACGATAATGTAATATGACTAGTCAGACGAATACTTTTTTGAGCCACTTTACCTTTACCCCGATTAACATCCGTCAATTCCCATACATTGAACTTTCCCTCTCTGCTGCCGTACATATGCAATAGTTATTGAGTAATAAAATTTTACAAAAAGTATAAAATAGCTAACAGCTGGAAATAAAGGCATAACAAAGCGTGGAACAGGAACTATTCTGAAAAAAAATAATATTTTTTTTCTGAAAACGCAGTACTACAAATGAACAGCACCTTTGTATTATATCTCTATGAAAAAGGTAGCATAAAACTGGAAAAGGGACAATAATATGCAGGTATTTTATGTTCTGAATCATTTCAGTGGAGGTTTACCAAAACGTCATTTTTAAAATTTGTAAACTTCGGCAATTTTTAGGATTTTAGACTGCAAAACAAATCACAACCCATGGTATCATGAAAATTCTCTAGTTTTACTGCTAATTTCTTATGTGTATTTGGTGTACTACTCGTTAAATACAGCAAATATCAACCTTACATTTGGAAAGAATCCCCCATAACGCATATATTTTAACNGGTGTACTACTCGTTAAATACAGCAAATATCAACCTTACATTTGGAAAGAATCCCCCATAACGCATATATTTTAACATGCTTAACTTCATGTTGGCAGCGGAGCATGAAAAGTAGCATGTATTTGTAAGTGTAATATTTAAACTTATGATCACTGTAAATGTAAGTGCAATATTNGTGTACTACTCGTTAAATACAGCAAATATCAACCTTACATTTGGAAAGAATCCCCCATAACGCATATATTTTAACGCTTAACTTCATGTTGGCATCGGAGCATGAAAAGTAGCATGTATTTGTAAGTGTAATATTTAAACTTATGATCACTGTAAATGTAAGTGCAATATTTAAATTGTTTACCCATGAAGGCGTAATGGTAACATCTGTGTGTTTCTATCAACTTCACAGCGTCACCTGATCGACTATTGGATAATGGTTAAATGGTCAAGAACAGTGTTAATGTTTTTGCATGTGTCGAACACTTTGTATGAGAAACTAAGCAGAACTATCAAAATTGTTCAGTTTGTCGCTGATGCAACTTCAAGAGAGTAATAAATTACTGCAAACAATGTTGCTCCGTCCGTGATCAAGACAAACAAAACACCAAGGCTTTGATGTGCACACAATGGCTGGGCGAGTTCACACACACAAAACAATCAGAGTTTGAAAAGTGGGTACGCAATGGGCTTCTCCTTCATACTATTTACAGAAATCAATTGTGAGTTGCCAAATATTGATTGAAATCAGAATTTATTTTGATCATAATATTGACACCGTTGAAGGATTTTTGTGAGTATCGAATTTACTCAGGACATTTCAACTTTTCGAAGAAAATTAGAAATATTTAACGGCTAGAGCACACAGAAAAAACTCGAATGGTGTGACAACAGTATTAATGTTATTACAACATTAATTTTTTGTTATCTGTGAGCCGTCAGTAGCAAATGTTGCCGTTAATGTAATATACTGTTAAGCTATTAATGTCAATGCGACATTAAGTATTTTTATAACAACATTACCTCCTTACTATTCTGTCAATATTAAGGTGGTGTTTATGATGCAGCAAAATACATTTTGTGCTGAATTGATGTTAACATTTGTGTTAAATATGTTCTTGTATTTTCTTGGCTTTAAAAAAAACATTCCGATGCAAAATAAATTAAGTACAATAATTTTGTCACGAAATAATATTACTAACGAAAAAAAATACGGCTGAGAGGGGACTCGCACCAGCGCCCTCATTGCTTGTCCTCCATTTACGGGAATTGACACCCTGCCAACTGCTCTGTCTTAACATGTCTGATAACGTTGAATTTCCAGTGGAATATAATGACAAACTGCAGTTCTCTTTTGTTACGTGAGAATCCTTTATTCTCTATAAATACATGCACAATTGGCACACGCAAACTGCTTTGCAAGGCTTGAGAGCTGGTCCATGCTACATTTAGTTCACATACTAAGTTTTGAAAGTTAAATATAGTGGTTTCATTTTATTAGGTTATAGCTGTTCACTTATATCCGCTATTTTACAACGCCAAGTCGGTGTGAACATATATTGGTTGGATATTTCTTTAATGTCGCAGAAAAACAAAATATTTTGTTCAACCTTTTATTTTTAGCGTAACACAACTTTTGGCTGCGGCAACATTACCTAGAATCTTTATTAACATTAACACTTCAACACTATATTTGCATTATAGTAATATAAGACTTAAAATGGTTACCATTATTAACTCTGTCACAGCGTTATTCATTTTACCACAGCATTAACTCTTAAAGAAATGCCTCAATAGTAATTTCTTGTTGCAAGAACATAAGACTTTTTTCTATGTACGCTGAATTTAAAAATAATACACATTATGGCCCCTTGGCTGAGTACATCTGAGAAAATGTATCAGAATTTAACTGAGATTTTACAATGGGAGACGTAAGTTGAATTAATTTTAGGAAAGAAATTTTAACAGTGCTTTAGATTTTGTTGAGAAAGTACGACTTTATATAATCTGTTGGAGGTTCTCCGGCTCGCGGAACTAATATTAACTGAAGTTTCCCTCCTCTAACTGACATGTGGCTTACTTATTACGTGCTTGACATGAATCGTGGGGAATTTAAGAGAAGGTATATAGGGCTTAACGTTTCATCGACAACGAGGTCATTGGAGACGGAGCAAGTTGTTCAGAGAAGCAGGAACGGGGAGGAATCTGTCATAGCTTGTAGTAGGGAACTACACATGCATTCGTCTGAAGTGATTTACTGAAACCACGGAAAACTGATATTAGGATGGCCAGGCCCAAGAATCAAACAACAAGTCTTCCCGAATTCAAGTCCGAAGGTATAAAGGCTGTTTACGGCAAAATTAGCTTTTTTGAAAGTCCTGCTTAAGATCTACTTGTATGCGCATTGTGTATTCTTCCATAATACGTAAAATTAAAATTGCTATTGGCCTGATGCGTCAATCAAGCGAAACCGTAAAATTATTAGAAAAGTAAATAATTTATAGATGTGGTTATTTTTATACGGACATGCAAGAAATCCTTAGGCTTTAAGAACTATCCCGAATCTCAGAATTCTTCGCAAATAGAGTAAAAATTGATAAAGACAGTGTCCGAATTAACCACATATTCGATTACAAGTACGTTCAGGCTGATGCCGTAACTCAACAGCAGTATATTTTGTAAGCATACAAAATGAGGAAAATATTACTGTTTTAAGTCACAAAAGTGGTAAGACATTAATTTTCTCTATGCAAATAATATTTTTCTGTTGTATATGTTCAGAGAAATTGTTGATTTATGTATATTACCCAAGATATAACTGTACTAATTTTTCCGCATTAGAAGTAGGCTAGTATTTATAACTTTTTAAAATAATTTCATTACATTGGTATCAGATGTGTTGTGTGGAGTGGTCGGAAGTGTCCCTTATGGCAAATCTGAATAGCTGGAAAACCTTAAACGTGGTCGCTACGAAATGACGCGAACGCGCGAGTCTTTCCAGCGATGTTTAGCAGCGCTCGGCGAGCAGAACTGGGTCAGCCTCTATGTGCGTTGTAACCTTGGGGAGGCGGTATCGAATACTGCCAGTCTGCAAGTGTGGCGATAGTGCCAAGCGACAAAGCGGCGCACATGAATCATGCACTCCAACTGCATTTTTCCTTCCTCGGCGTCCCCCCGGGCGGGTCGTTAAGTAATGTCCCCATCATCACGCGCACAGCACCGTGTTCCCCCCGTCCTTCCACGTCATATATAACGCTAGAATGGCTTGCCCCCATTCGTCCGGGCTCCTCGTTACTCGTGGAGAGAGAAGAGCGGGCAAAGGGAAAGGTAGTTTCTGGGTAGTTGATACCCTTGTGCGAGTGCTCATGCTAATAAGCCCCTGGCGTTGCTTCGGCAGGCATCAAGGCAAGGCGGATTTAGCGTTCACCGGAGGCAAATGGGAAGGGCACCAAGCTGCTTAGCTAATAAGTGCAGCCGTGGAGGGTCGTCCCAGCCGCCGTGGGATATGAGGAGGGGGCGAAGGAGGTGCGTTATGTGGGACAAGAGGAGCCTCGTACTGTCAAGCGCTGGGATTTCCCTGCCATCCGCATCACCAACGCCCTCTCGACGAAGACAAGACATGTGACACCGGGCTGTAAAATGTACACTGTGATATTTCCTTTGTTTCGCGCCGACATCTTGACAATGAGTCGCATTAGCGACGTCGTGGGCTCAATCACCTCCGGCTGCGCCACAGGGTGGCTTTTCTTTAGGGGGTTTCCCAAGGTCGCTGAAACGTTACTGCGAAGTTCCGGTTTTGAGTCCCGTGTACGCCATGGGCATCTGTGACGTCATTAGTTTTAAGTTTTTATAGTCCATTCGCGGTCTCTTCACACTTTTTGAATTAAACCTTTGAAAAATCGCCCCATATATGACGTGTTTGGTGGTTTCTTAAATACGTCACGTATCACAAGAGTTTTATACTTGTGTTGACATAAAACACCGCATGATTGGTTAAAATTAAATTTTATTTATATTTTACCTATAAATTATATTTCTTTTATAATTAATACGTATACAACTAAGAAAATATGTGCGTTGGTAATGCCTAGTAATAAATAGTTCTTATGTCTCAAGAAGGGATCAATTACCAACTTCACTGACAAGAGAAACAGGAGTGCCCTGGGATAACCCACAAACCTTGGGAACTATCAGCCAAGTTATCCACACTCAAAATACTAGAACCGGAACCGTTACAGATCGAATTCGTATAGCAGAGGTGAGTACGTGTTGACCGCATGGCCATCGAACACGAAAGAAGTTACCATAGGTGATGCCGGTCACACTTTGAAAAATTTTCAGGCCGATACACTGTAAAATATTCCATAATTTACACAAACTTTCTTCGTAGTGTTACAAGTCTTTGTGAAAAAAATACAATTCTCTTTGTAATGTTACAAGCGCCGTATTTGTAATACATATATACAAAAGTGTTTGTCCTGCCCACGAATATATTTAATTCATGAAGTGAAAAATATTATATTCTGTGATAAGTAATTCAGTTAAGCACGCAAATAAGTTTACGAGTGTGCAATTTAATACTAACTGCTGATATTAAAACGAAAAAAAAAAAAAAAAAAAAATTTTTGTTATAACGTCTTGGGAGGCTCATGCTATCATGTGGCTATCACAGAAATAAGTCTACATGTTCTTGCAAACAAAGAAATTACTATGTGGCATTTCTTTAAACGTTTATGTTGTAGTACTAATAATAATGTCGTGACCAAATTAATAAAGTTAACAATTTACAAATTCATATATTACTATAATGCATATATACTGTTGAAGTTTTAATGTTAATAAAACCTCTAAGCAATTTTGCCGCAACCAAATGTTGTATTACGCTAAAAAATAGCAGGAAGAACAAACTATTTTGTCACTGTGACATTAAAGAAATGTCCAACCAACACAAGTTAACACTGACTTGGCGTTGTAAAATGGTGGATAGTAGTGAACAGCGATGACCTCGTAAAATGAAACCACTATATTAAAATTTTTAAGTATATTATGAGAACTAAATGTTGCTAAGACTAGCTCTGAAACCTTGCAAAGCAGTTTACATGTGCCAATTATACATATATTCTTTATAGAGCATAAGGTATTTCCATGTAACGAAAGAGAACTGCAGTTTGTGGTTATGTTGTACTCAATTTCCACAATATAAAACCCAAGCAGATATGTAAAAATAGAGCAGTTGGCAGGGTGTCAGGTTCCGTGAAGCGGAGAACGTGAATTACTCAAGGCGCGAGCTAGATTCTCCTCCCAACCATCACTTTGTTTCCGTTAGTAATATTTATTTTTGTGACAAGATAATTGTACTTATTTTAGTTTACATTAGAATGTTATTTTAAGCAAAGGAAATGCAAAAAAATTTAACACAAATGTTTACATTAATTTACCACAAATTGTGTTATGCCGCAACGTAATGAAGACCTTAATGTTGACAGAACAGTAAGTAGGTAATGTTGTTACAAAATCACTTCAGGATACATTAACATTAATAGCTTCACAGTATCTTACATTAGCAGCAACATTAGTTACTGACGGTTCACCGATAACAAAAAATTACAGCAGTATTAAAATTAATACTGTTGTAACAAAATTAGATTTTTTTGCCTGCGATTTGTATAATCAACCGAACAGACTGTAATAATATTTTGTAAGTATAGAATGTAAATACTGACTGTAATATTTTGTTTTAAGTAAGAATGCAAATACCTGTCGTTCCGATGAAGGCATTCGTACAACAATACATTCTGCAATTAATAAAACTACAACTGTGGAAATATGCAATCTGCCTGCAGACACTTTATGACATTGTGTTTGTGAAGTGCAGTAATTATCTAAATCACTAACCTCACTTTTTTGCTAAGACGTCGTTATAATCTTACCTGAATTTTTTTTTACGTACATGTATGTGTATTATACTTTTTTTTTACGTTTATGTATGTGTATTATACAGAATGACTCCAAAAGAAAACACCAAATTTGAAGGTCTATAATATAACAAACAAACAACATACACCCATATTTGACCAATCCAATGAACCGTGGAATTGTGTAGAGTTTGTTTACCATATCTTCATACATGTTCATTGCGACCGCCACGAGCGCCCCGAACGACATCTACGCGATAATGAAACTCGTTCCGCACTCTTGTCAGAATGTCCGGTGTTACGGTTTGGGTGGCGTCCGTAATTCTCGTTTTGAGGACGGCAATGTTAGCCGGCAATGGTGGACGAAACACTTAATCATTTATGTACCTCCATAGAAAAAAAATCGCACAGGGTAAGAACCAGGCTTCTTGGGGGCCAGTAATGAAGAGAGTGGTAACCAGCTGCTCCTCGACCAATCCAGCGTTGCGGCAACGTCTCATTCAGTATCCGCGAACAGCTAGGTGCCAATGGGGTGGCGCACCATCATGGAAAATGAAGTCCCCCACCGCCTCTTCTAACTGAGGAAACAGCCNTCGCCTATTCTAACTGAGGAAACAGCCACTCTGTAAGCATGTCCAAATAAGGGATTCCAGTAACAGTGGGCTCGTGAAAAAAAGAAAGCTCCGAAAACAGTGTCTTTGGATACAGCGCAAAACACGTTCACTTTGGGGGAAGCGCGCTCGTGTTCGGTGATTTCATGTGGGGGCTTCTGACCCAATATTCGCACGTTATGCCGGTTCACCTTACCATTTGTATGGAACGTCGTTTCATCGCTAAAAACAAGCTTAGACATGAAGGAATCATCTAACTTGTTCTGGGCAAGAACGAACGCGCAGAAATCACGTCTCAGTTCTTTATCCCTTTCAGTAAGAGCCTGTACAAGCTGTAATCTGTATGGTTTGTACAGCAATCGCTTTCGCAACACTGTCCATACCGTCGATTGAGGGATTTGCATTTCCCGGCTAGCTTGTCATGTTGATTTTCTCGGACTGCGAACGAACGCTTGTTGAAACCGTTGCACATTCT
The DNA here is from genome assembly GCA_002778355.1 of Clitarchus hookeri. Taxonomy (NCBI): domain Eukaryota; kingdom Metazoa; phylum Arthropoda; class Insecta; order Phasmatodea; family Phasmatidae; genus Clitarchus; species Clitarchus hookeri. The sequence goes on from NQII01001221.1 coordinate 376,360, forward strand.
CTTCGAACACACGCGGCCGCCCGGAACTTTTGTCTTTGCAAAGGCACCCTGTGTCACTGAACTGACGAAACCATCGTACGATACTCCACCTTTCGGGGGAAGACGTCCGTATTTGCAACGGAATTCACGTTTAACAGTCGTAACCGATTCACATTTAGCAAACTGAATAACACAGAACACCTTCTGTTGTTCCGTTGCCATCGTGATACACGCTCATAGTACGACGACAGACGCTCCCAGTGTCATCTCTCGGCACATAAAGGAAACATCAGAACATCATATTCACATTGACGTGTCGAATACGAGCTCGCTTCACCCTCACCCCCTCAAACCGAGAGTTACAGATGCCATCCAAACCGTAACACCAGGCATGCTGACAAGAGCATGGAACGAGTTTGATTATCGCGTAAATGTCGTTCGGGCCGCTCATGGTGGTCACCTTGAATATTTATGAATGTATAGTAAACAAACTTCGCGTTTCCATGATTCACTTGATTGGACAATCAAGGTTGTAGGTTGTTTGGTTTTGATATTATAGACCTTCAAAGCTGGGGTATTATTGTATACTCATCCTGTAGAGAAAACCACGTCCTAAAAGACAACGCACTTTTGCAGTCAAACTATTTTAACAGAAAGATTAATTGGTCGAGTTTGGGGGCCCGACATTTTCCCCCTAAATACACTGGTGGAAAATTAAAAATAAACACCACTAAAGCGGTGACGTAGAAACACCATTCGCGCATGGGGCACTGATAGAGGGCAGTACATACAACGATAAACAGTGCTGTGCTGTGGACAGAGTAGGAACAAAGNCGCGCATGGGGCACTGATAGAGGGCAGTACATACAACGATAAACAGTGCTGTGCTGTGGACAGAGTAGGAACAAAGTTCTAGATATAACACCGCTGAGCCCAATACAACTGTAGTTGGCTCGGTGAAAGAGTAATCTGTTGTTTCAAGCGTCGGCCTGTGTGCAGTGAGCATTGTAGTCATGCCACGATGGCGTGGACGACCACATTCCGTGCAATTAACGGACTTTGAACGAGGTTGTATTGTGGCCCTGAGCGAGGCTGGATGGTCCTTCGGAAGAATTGCCCAACGCGTAGGACGTGAAGTGTCTGCTGTGCATCATTGGTGGTGCCGGTGGTCTTACGATGGTGCACATGCTCGTCAACCTAGTTTCGGACGACAGCGGCATACGGATTCCCTCCTGGACCGCCGCATCAGAGGATCAGCCTTGCTGATCGCACGGCGACCGCCGCACAGAGTAAGCCCACACCAACCGTTTGCTGGACGCTGGGCTACGATCAAGGGTGCCGCTCGCCAGGCTTCCTCTCACACCTCATCATGGTGCAGCCAGCCTCGGATTGTGTCGTGAACGACGCAACTGGAGGGATGAATGGCGCGGTGTTGTGTTTGGTGATCAGGGCAGATTCTGCCTTGGCACCAGTGACGGTCGTTTGCGAGTGTGACATCGACCAGGAGAGCGGTAACAACCAGAGTGTATACGGCAGTGACATACAGGACAACTCCTGACATCATGGTCTGGGGAGCAATAGCCTACAAAGACCGTACGCCTATGGTGTTTGTTGAGGGAACACTGAACAGTAAACGCTACATCCAGAACATCATCCAGCCCACTATGTTGCTGTTTCTACAATGCCAAAGAGATGTCCTCTTCCAGCACGACAATGCCGGTGCACACAGGTCTCGTGTTACCCAACACGCTCTCGAAGGTGTTCGTCAAATCCCCTAGCCCGCACGATCACCCGACTTGTCCCCCATTGAACATTGTGTGGAACATGATGAGATAGTGTTTGGTGCCGTCTGCAATACCAGCAATAAACCTCCACTAATTGCAACAACAGATAGAATTAGCGTGGAACACTATTCCACAAGATGATCGTCTCTACGCACGACAGCAGGACTGCATCTTCTCTAANAGATAGAATTAGCGTGGAACACTATTCCACAAGATGATCGTCTCTACGCACGACAGCAGGACTGCATCTTCTCTAAAGAAGGGTACACAAGATACTGACATTGTTGTTCGAGACACTCTGTAGCCTCTGTCCATATGGGTACGACCCTGTTATCATTATCATATACAGTGTACAACCTTTGTAATTATTCAATCAAATCTTCATTCATGTGGGACCATAATAACTTTTATACACTTCTTTCTTATTTATTCATCATAAGTGCTTTCGAAAGCACAATAAAATTAATAACTCCATTTTCATTTGTTTCGGCAATATACTATGGAATACAATCATATAATTTTTAATATTACAAATATGTGACGTGTACGCAATTGCTGTTTGTAAAATAAATGTTTGCTGCTTTGGAAAATATTTATTTTTAAACAAATTTTCCAACGGATATTTTGAATAAAAGAACAAAAAATACAGCGCATATTCAAATATATTTAAAACTTTCAAGAATTGCAGGGTGACTGCACTGAAATTTGTCAAGAACTTCCTCCACTAAAATGAACTAACTCATCACGTCAGTGCCAATTGGGTACTGCTTTCATTGTTTCGCAAGGTTAGGCACAGGCAATGTATATGCAGTGGGACCTTACAGTCATAGCAGACTAAGAAACACTCAAATTTCAACTCTGTGCTCAGATTCTGAGTCGTGTCACTTTACTTGGCGGTTCTTGAAACATTTATGCTCGCCCTTATGCCATAATCGCGATAGCAGCCAATGAAGTCCCAACGTACACAAGTAAGGGAGTGTTAAGGGCGACACTAGCATGTGTAACAAGTTTTTCGCCGCCTATACGCGCAAGCTGAGCTGGTAGTGACAAGTGCAATTATGTGACTTAAAGTGGCGACAAGCCAGCTTATAATTANCTATACGCGCAAGCTGAGCTGGTAGTGACAAGTGCAATTATGTGACTTAAAGTGGCGACAAGCCAGCTTATAATTAGGTATTTTAGTAACATGTGACGGTGGGCACGCACATCTTTCACTACTTAAAAATTTCATAGAAGTATTTTATCCATGGAGTTGTTTCTTAAGCCCCTGTCACACTGTAAAATTTTCCCTTCAAACTGCTGCCAATAAGTTTGGTCAAATAAAGTTGGACAGTCATGACGTGATCGAAACGTTATAAACGCTGCCATATTTGTCTGAGAAAGTTGGATGGCTTCAGTTTCCATCAAACGTTTGAAGATTGGACCGGTTCTAAAATTACTTTCATGTTTGACGGTCTCAGCCAATCATAATCGTGCACGACAAAAATTGAGGTCAAGAAACTTCAAAATAACGAACAAGTGCTGGAAACGAAGTAGGTGATGAAGATAATTAATTTATGTAGAAGCTGTCTGGGCATGAATGTTATTTTTAATGAATATTGCACATAATATTACCAACTCTGAGGCATTAAATTTCATTGTGCAGAAAACATATCTCATAAATAAAATTTGAATTCAGTAAAGAAGCAATAATTAATTACAACATTCCTTACATTTGTGCCTGTAATGGACTGCATGAAAAAACAAAAAAAAAACAAAAACAATATCTCACTATGAAAAAATTTGACAGTATGACACATTTTCAAACACATTCAAGATTATTTGATAAAATTTGTTGGAAGGAAAAATTGTACAGGGTGACAGGGGCTTTAGGCACATGAAATTTCGTAAACTACATTCATAGGTGGATCACACCCAGATCTGCTTGAGTGACTTGAATATGTAACAGACGTATTAATTCAGTTCCCAAAACCATTCGACAATTCACATTTCTCACAGTAAACTAGATTTCATCGAAACCAGCGAACACTGCTGCAATGAAATCACTGAAACCCTACCGAAAGTTTCAAAAACTATCATTTTTACTTATTTTCAGTGCATTAAAATGTCGTGGATATCAGTTCCCAGTGTATTCCACTGTTCCACCAGTCGGTAAAAGCTTGTAGCTCATTTCTTAGTGAGCAGCATTCCACTAATAGTCCACTAATTGAAATTACCGATTCGACTTTAGACTATGCGTTGACTGGTTGGTTACAGTTATCTACAGATGAACAGATTGCTTAAATGTTCGTGAATTAGGAAATTTGACGTTAAAAGCAATATTGAAAAACACTATTTTACACACGTTTATTGTAATCATTCCTGGTTCAGGCTCATTCCTTTCTAATAACTATTGTTTGAACAGAATTTAAAATTACGATTCAGTGATGCCAGAGATAACTCGTTCAGTAATTCACCGTACTTATTAAACAATTGCATATAAATATTGTGAAATGTGATTTGTACCACTTTAATTTAGGTTTATTTTTCTATTTGTGTTTCAAATGCGAGTAAATGTTAATATATGCTATTTGTGCGTATTTTTTGAGTGTGTTTCATGCCTAAGGTAATCTTACGTCATTTCCAACGACTTGCTCATCCTCTCCCAGGAGTAGAACTAGACCACTGTCTTAGCTCACCACGAGCCACTAGGTGTAGAATTTAAATTTAACGCAGACTACCCACCCGACACCTCTTCATTAGAGCAATAAAATAATTAATAATTATTTCACAAATAATTTAGTTGTATTATCAAAAAAATTTACATATACGTAATATTTTGTTGTAGGAAAGTTAATAAATATAAGTATATAACAAGTANTATTTCACAAATAATTTAGTTGTATTATCAAAAAAATTTACATATACGTAATATTTTGTTGTAGGAAAGTTAATAAATATAAGTATATAACAAGTACTGCTACATAGTTTTAAAAAACGCAAATCACTAAACACAACAAACAACGGTATGGAAATACCGCATTATCAAGAGGCATCACATATTAATGTACATACCTCACTGCACATTCAGAAAGTTTCGCGGGCGACATAGGACCAAGCCACGGACCACCAGTTGTCCACGGACTACAGTTTGAGAACCACTGATCTGCATTCCCGGTTGGGAAGGGGGTCAGGGAGTGTCATTTTCCCATTGCGCATGTGCAGGCCTAGACTTTCCATCTGTACTGTCTCATCATAATTATAGGAACCAATATTAAGTTAATAAAATAAAATCAGTAGTATTTGAAATAATTCTCCGATATTATTTCATCTTGGTTTTTAAATATTCACAGGACAGTTTCGCGTCAACTTGAGAGTATTTGAGGAGGGGGTAGGTCCATGTCCCCTATCTACATCCCCATCCCCTTCAAACACTCACTGGATCACATCCTGTTGGAGACTATCTACGTTGCGCCTAGCCGTTGAGCGTGGCGGCGTGAGTTCGGGCCGTAATTCATCGCGTGAGCCAAGAAATTAAATTTCCTCCTTCCCCCACCATACCCGCCTGCGGAAATTCTTCTTCCTCTCGACCTCGTGATTTCTGGCCGCGGTTCCTTTGTTAGTAATTAATGTCTCGCGCGCCACCTCCGCAACTAAACAATGACGCAGCTACCCTGCGTGTAATTTGCTCTCTCACCGCGGTTTTCACTCAGCCACGCGCCACCGTATCGGACCTTCTGCTCGCATTTCACTTTCTTCCGCGTATCCGGCGGTAACTGGCCGTGACCTCGTTTCGACGCTTCAACGAGAAGCGCTGCCTTGAACGTTAAGTTATTAAATTATGTCCCAATTCATTTGTACGACAATTGATCACGAGGACGACACCACGTTCAGTAATAAAATTACGTCCGTATACTGTTCAAACTATGTCGTACACAAATAAGCAGAAAAAAAAAAATGTAAGTGATAGAAAATTTTCTTGTAAAATTTTTGTTATTTATGTAGCATTTTTATACAAGGTATACAACATTGTATTTGTGGGCTTTTCTTGAAAACGGTTGAATTAAGTTGGATTAACACGATACAGATAACGCAGAGAAAATTGTATCAACAGTCAATCAGGACGCTTCTCGCCACGCAGACAGCGCCGATGTTACCCACAATTAAATACAGTGTGGCAAAAGCGTGCAAAAGGGCTACAATCGAAGACTTGGATTCTTCTTATACGACACACGATGACTACAAGTCGTGTCGTATAAAATAGTGGTGCAGAAGCAATAACACGTTTTTCAGTTCACTAAGTGATAAGAATCAGAAAAAAAAACCCGTAGATATAGGCCATTCAAGGTCACTTTACACTTTTTTGAAGTACTGCGAAAGTTTTCATTTTGGTTACCAATCACGTATCCTTCCGCTACATGTAAACATAAATACTGCCATAAACATAAATACTGAGTTTAAACAGTCACTGTTTTCAGCTGGTCAAAGAATTCTGTCATATATAAAAAATTATTTAGTACTAATGTTCACAATTTAGGCCTCATATTTATTCAGTTTTATGACTTTTTAACAATGTCTGTATTGACGATAGTTCTAACGGTTATTATTTTACATTGTTAACATATTTCTTAGACACGATATAACACATTATACATAATACAAGTTAATATTTTGCCGCGACTGTGATTAACCCTGTTACAACTGCGGGGGAAAGAACTGTGGTATTTATCCTTTGTTATTGATGTGTGTTGGGGAATTTCGTTAAAAGAACGGCCTCAGTTGGAACATATATTAAAATGAAGAAACAACCAAGTCAAAGAAAAATACAGTAAAATCAATCACGTAACTCAGGTAGCTAATATTTTGTACATTGCAGCGACAAACGTACAAGATAGTGGTGAACATGTACANTCAATCACGTAACTCAGGTAGCTAATATTTTGTACATTGCAGCGACAAACGTACAAGATAGTGGTGAACATGTACACAAATAGGCCTACCGTAACTTTTATTCCACTCATATTCTTTGCATAGGTACTTCGTTTCTACTATCGTTATTTNACACAAATAGGCCTACCGTAACTTTTATTCCACTCATATTCTTTGCATAGGTACTTCGTTTCTACTATCGTTATTTAATTATTTATTTAAAAATTTCAGGCAGGGCTTATTAATTTGTTGGGATTGTGGCAAACATTCAAATCACAGAAACATAAGCACGTTACACTACTGTATTTCAAACACCTGCAGACGGCAATGTTACAAGGTGGTGATGAAAAAACAGATGTGACTTTAAATAACTAACTTCGTCATAAAAACAGTTCATGGTTAAAACGTACCAATATCACACGTCCAAAGTTTACAATCTCACACACACTACACCAGTGTACTGGAGACGCAGCCACGCACTTTCATACACTGCGGTCGCGATGAACATTACAGTGTGTGTGTGTGTGTGTGTGTGTGTGTGTGTGTGTGTATATAT
>NQII01001221.1:383596-430487 GCA_002778355.1 Clitarchus hookeri
TTATCACAACATCGTAGCTTGCCTAGGTAGGTTTAAAAAAAAAACAACATTAAAAAATTTGATGATGGTTAGTTTCCTTAGTTTTTACGGGGTTGTTTGCTGTAAGTAAACTTCACTAAACTGCTCCCGGTGAACGTAGTTTGATCTCATAAAAAACGTGAGCTCATCGTGGGGAGCCTTACCACGTTCATTTACAACTAAAGTCCATTCACGGTTACTTCCAACTTTTCTGAAACCCTGCTAAAATTCTACTTCCAGGATATTCCTCCGCCTCATGCAAACAAGGCTTAAAACTGCCTCGCAAATTACATGAAAGGAACTACGCACCGCATTCGTGGGCACTCAGTGTAATCATATTATCCATAAGAATAATTTCATAGTAGGTGTTACCAACACACGTATTTCGCGACTGTTTTTATTCATATTAATTATAAATTAAATATAATTCGTATATAAAATATAATTAAAAGTTCAATTTAACCTAGGAAAAAAGGTTTGTTTTTATGTTAGTACCAGTATAAAACGCTGGTGATACATGGCATATTTAAGAGATAACCATACACGTCAAACATGGGGTGGTTTTTTAACGGTTCGATTCAAAGAGTGTGACAAACCGAGAATACACTATTCAGGGGAATTATGTAATGGGATTGGTAACGGTGAATGTTTAAAAAATATTTATAAAACATTTTAAATGGTCATATGTTTTATTTCATTTTAAATGTTTATGTTTAGATGTTTATAAAATATTTTCAGAATTAATATTTTAGATGTAATTAATGCGAAACTTGTACAGTGGCTGAGAACTGTATAGAACATTGAGTTGTATGTCGAACCAATATAATGCCTAGGGGCTGTGCAAGAGACGAGGAAACTATTCTACACTTATATGATCTTGAACACAGGAAAACACATTAATAAGGATGTGTACCTATATGATTGAATTACTACGCTATGTCTCGATTTTTTGCCATTACTGCAGTAGGTTTTGNTGTACCTATATGATTGAATTACTACGCTATGTCTCGATTTTTTGCCATTACTGCAGTAGGTTTTGTAAAACTGTTCTCCTTAAGACTGATTACAGCACCATCGTTTGTGCATAGTAATAGTAATACCAATTTTTGGTCTGCCTTGATTCATGCATCCCGCAGCCGTGTCATTTAGGTCACAGTTAAGACTTACAAATTAGATTTGTAGGCAATTTCGGGTGTCTTTTCTTGCGAAAATATTTCGAGGATGTTCTTAATTTCACCCTAACATCTTTGCGGTTTTTTTATACAGATTGCAGCATACCATGCGTGAGACCCTTTTATTAAATGCGAAGAAATTGTAAGTTATGGTTCACGAGATCTGGAGCCTCCAACCAAGTCTTCCACCGTGAAAAACGAATATTGAAATGGACTACTACAAACTATCCTCTAGTAAATTGAAGTTCAGTAATTACCCTGAGCACGACGAAGAGACCGCGCTTCAGCTCAAAGATTTGCGCGTAGATGCTACGAAGCACGCGATAAGTGTGCAATTTTCGACTTTATAGCTTCCTTGTTCAGGTACCTTAAACTAGGAAAATAGCTCCAGGTGAGCGGTCGCAATAAGTATGTGTTCAAAGTTTTTGAATGTAGTGTAAAACGTCTTCGACGTTCTTGTAGAACGGAGATTTAATTATACAATGGGAAAGCGTTCTATTACTCTCGTGATTCTCCATACATTCTGACACTGTTCCTGGCTTTCTGCACCATATTTTTTCATTTTATAGCACTCCAATTATATTAAGCAGCTAAAGAGCGATTTCTGCGACATTCTCAGAAACAACTAGGATTTTGTAGAGGAACATGAACATGAGTGCAAAATCCACTAACCATAAAATAGTATTTGTCACGATGTGTCTTTCATTGAAGCCTTTAGATATGACGTAAAATAAACTCTTTTCAAATGAAGTTCACTTCGTTTGTAGTAGTTATTGAATATCGACGCTGTCACGTCTTCGCCGGAGTTCTCATTTATTTCCTCAAATGTAGCACATTGTCTCCGCAAATATATTTCCAATATTCCTCCAAGCTTCAAAACTCTTTAGATCTGGAGGGATGGAGAGTGGGAAGGCTGTTCTCCGTGTCTCCTGTATGTCTCCATATTTGCTTCTCTATTTGTTACATTTATAGTTTGTTTTTACTTACTTTGTTCTTCATCCCTCCACAACCAAGTTTTCAGGTTCCAGTTGACTGATTATCTATATCAATGTTCTTGTAAATTTCGTACCTCTTTTCATTTTATCCTGTTCTGAGTTTTATCATGTGATTCTTGCGCTATTCTCTTTATTTGCGTAAGTCATCGAAATATTTGTATTATTACAGCGGATGCACGAGCTGTTAGTGTTAAGTTATGTTAGTTTTGACTCATACTCTTCTCCCTTTTTCCGAAATAATATGGGTGACCATTAATATCATACAGGGCAGGAGTTGATGGTTATGAAGATTGAAGTTCTTCCACTATTTCGGGGATGTTTTATTAGCTTCCTCCATAAAAATAACTTTCACTGTCTCCTATCACAGTTAACCACTCCTTCTTATCTTTAAAATTGTACTACATTTTTCTGTCCATCTTTATATTAAATATTTTACGTCCATTTTCCCGTATTGCTTTGTTATTTTCGTTTAATTTTACACTCTACAACGAGTTATATCAGCAACCATTGTATTATTTTCATCAGTTAAATAAATTTTGCATCTATCAACTGCTGCAATGATTCACAAAGAATTTACCAACAATTTACGCCTTTGATTTCAAAACACTCCCATATAGGCTGTTCATGGTAAAGTGAGGACGTTTGAGGCCCTAGTCAGTTTTTTACTTTTAGCTACTATTTACCATTTAACCACCTTTTAAAATCATCATTTGACATGTGAGCAATAAACACAGTGTGTATATTCCACCGCACTCGGAATTTGACGTGTAATGCTAAAATAAAATATATATTTTTGACTATTATTCCTAATGAGGTATGAGAGCGCTTTCAAAAGTGCTCACTTTACCGCGAATAGCCTATAAAACATTGTCACAACAAAATGTTAAATAAAATACTACTAATTCTTCATTTATAATTTTTTGCACAAATTGACGTATCTTATAAGATAAGTTAGGTAATGAAACAGGGGTAAGCGAGTACCATATAAGAGATTTCATTAATACACAACTCCTTTATCTTATCAGAAAGATAGGTTACGCCATATTGTCAGAATATACATACATACCAGTTTGATGTTTTGACAGGTTCGGCAACTAAAAACTTGATTCCTTGAAATACGCCGATCCGTGAAAAGAACAGCAATACGAAATTTCCTCGGAAAATAACCGGCCAGCTACTCTTGTCAGTTACACGCTGCCAAGTAATGAAAGCAATACGTCACTATAAACGCCAGGTAATCTGACGAACCATGTAAGTTTTACTGTAGTATAATTTTAAGGAGCAAAATATTCAATAGTGTTGGGTTGGAAAGGGCTTATTAACGTCCCTTGGTGTTATGGCTGAAGGCTTATCAGGCGTACGGCTTGCAAACTAACTTTTGACCTAACTTAAACTTAATGCCATGATTTACCCGGGATTGGAATACAGAACCTCCCGCACCTCAGAGCGGCTCACCAAACGACTGTACCACGGAAGGTCGTCTTTCAATAGTAATTTGTATGTTCCAAATATCGTTAAGGTACCTTAAGAAATTTTTTCATGCCCGTTGATCGGTGTATGTGCCTGAAGGCACATGTGCTATGTGCCATATGCCGAAAGGTTGTAAGAAATCAAGAATTGTATCCCATGCACTATGGGCATCCTACACGTTGATTAAGCCATATGTCAGCTAGTATCAGTACCGAGTCTAGGATAAGAAGTNCCTACACGTTGATTAAGCCATATGTCAGCTAGTATCAGTACCGAGTCTAGGATAAGAAGTCGGTATCGAATATTGTCGTATCTTCTATATAGATATATCTCCAATTCATACAAACCAGTCTATACCACATCAGTTCATATTTGTTTTTCCTTTTTCAAATATTTCGCATGTACGTAAANAATTCATACAAACCAGTCTATACCACATCAGTTCATATTTGTTTTTCCTTTTTCAAATATTTCGCATGTACGTAAAATATGGCCGCTGTTTTCACTACGGGTACTGTTCTGATGTGCATGAGTAAGTGTACGTTTTGCCTTATAATAAAGTTGCCTAGCGATGTTTTAGCGGCTACCAAGAGTTAGCATAGGTTAATCGTACTGGTTTATCCGTATTTTGATACGATTAGTTTGATACGATTAAAACACTACAAAAGCAGTTTGTACCTAAGCTGATTGTTAACCTTGACGGTGAGCATTAGTAGTAGAAGTGTGACTCAGTTGAGACGCTCAATTTCCGGTGGGTTCAAATCCGAATTCTAGCATTCTAGCATACTATGCACAAACGATTTTACTGTAATTAGTCTTAAGGAAAACAGTTTTACAAAACCTACTGCAGTAATGGCAAAAAATCGAGACATAGCGTAGTAATTCAATCATATAGGTACACNAAAACCTACTGCAGTAATGGCAAAAAATCGAGACATAGCGTAGTAATTCAATCATATAGGTACACATCCTTATTAGTATGTTTTCCTGTGTTCAAGATCATGTAAGTGTATAATAGTTTCCTCGTCTCTTGCACAGCCCCTAGGCATTCNTAGTATGTTTTCCTGTGTTCAAGATCATGTAAGTGTATAATAGTTTCCTCGTCTCTTGCACAGCCCCTAGGCATTCTATTGGTTCGACATACAATTCAATGTTCTATACAGTTCTCAGCCACTGTACAAGTTTCGCATTAATAACATCTAAAATTTCAATTATGGAATGATTTTATGAACAAAATATTGTGACCAACTCTTCGCGATATATACTATAACCAGGTAAGCCCCACTCAAAATATCAATAACTTTTTTAATAACGGATTTGCAACGGGCTGTAAGGTCTACCTTCACGCGTGTATTTCACGGGCTCTCACTGTTACCAACAATATTATAAAATTCACGTGTACAGCATTTTCGCGGTTTAACACACTCTAAAAATCGAACCATTGAAAAATCACCCCATATTTGTCGTGTTTGGTTGTCTCTTAAATATGTAATCCATCACAAGCGTTTTACACTCATATTAAAATNCACCCCATATTTGTCGTGTTTGGTTGTCTCTTAAATATGTAATCCATCACAAGCGTTTTACACTCATATTAAAATATAAAAACATTTATTTTTGATTAAATTAAACTTTTGCTTATATTTTATATACCAATTATATTTAATTTTTAATTTATATGAATAAAACCAGTTGCGAAATACATGTGTTGGTAACGCCTACTATCAAATTGTTATGCCGAATATTGATAAACCGAGTGCGCACTAATGCGGTCGTTGTCTCTTTCCTGTATTTTGCGAGGCAGTTTTAAGCTTTGTTTGCATGAGGCAGAGGAATATCCTGGAAGTACAACTTTAGCAGGGTTTCAGAAAAGTTGGAAGTAACCGTGAGTGGACTATAGTTGTAAATAAACGTGGTAAGGCTCCCCACGATGAGCTCACATTTTTTATGAGATCAAACTTTATTCACCGGGATCAGTTTAGTGACATATACTTAAAACAGTAAACAACCCCGTAAAAACTAAGGAAACTAACCAACATCAAGGTCGTACACGTTGTGTCTTTAAAACCTACCTGGGCAAGTTGGGATGCTGTGATGAATCTGTGTTTCCATGGTAGTCATATACAATGGAAAATAAACAAAAAAAGGTATAGGCGTGCGTATGCAAATAACAGAGGTATCGAACCAATCAGAGTAAAGCGATGAGGTCGGCAGCGCATATATAAAACAACAACCGTCTGACAAAGTTCCTAGATCGGTTACTGCTGCTACAATGGCAGGTTATCAAGATTTAAGTAAGTTTGAACGTGGTGTTATAGTCGGCGCAGGAGTGATGGGACATAGCATCTCCGAGGTAGCGAAAAAATTTGGATTTTCGCGTAAGACCATTTCCCGAGTGAACCGTGAAGATCGGGAATCCTGTAAAACATCAAATTTTTGACATCGCTGTGGCCGGAAAAAGATCGTGAACGAACGGGACAAACGACGACTGACGAGAATCATTAAACGTGACAGACGTGCAAACCCTTCTCAAATTGGCGCAGATTTCAATGCTGGGGCATCAGCAAGTGCCAGAGTGTAAACTATTCAACGGACCATCATTGATATGGGCTTTCGGAGCCGAAGGCCCACTCGTGCACTGTTGTTGACTGCACGACACAAAGCTTTACGCCTCTCCTGTCCCCGCCAACACCACCATTGGATTGTTGATGACTGGAAACACGTTGCCTGGTCTGACGAGTCTCGTTTCCAATTGTATAGGGCGGATGGACGTGTACGGGTATGGAGACATCCTCATGATTCCATGGACCCTACATGTCAACAGGGGACTCTTCAAGCTGGTGAAGGCTCTGTCATGGTATGGGGTGTGTGCAGTTGGCGTGAAATGGGACCTCTGATACGTTTAGATACGACTCTGACAGGTGACAGATACGTAAGCATCCATTCCGATCACCTGCACCTATTCATGTCCATTGTGCATTCCGACGGACGTGGACAATTCCAGCAGGATAATGCGACACCCCATACGTTGAGAGTTGCTACCGAGTGGCTCCACTGGCCATTGGCCACCTAAATCACCAAACATGAACATTATTGAGCATATCTGGGATGCCTTGCAACGTGCTGTTCAGAAGATATATCCACCGCCTCGTACTGCTATGGATTTGTTTGTGGACGGCCCTGCAGGATTCATGGTGTGAATTGCCGCCTGCATACCTTCAGATATTAGTCGAGTCCATGCCACGTCGTCTTGCGGCACTTCTTCGTGCTCGCGGGGGGCCTACACGATATTAGGCAGGTGTACCCGTTTTTTTGGCTCTTCAGTGTATATACTGTAACGTTTGTCGTAACCACTGAGTGTGAAAGTGCTTGGCTGCATCGTGGTCGTTACGGTGGCCCAGTGTGTGTGATTGCAAATATTGGACGTGTGAAATTTATACGTTTTATCGTGAACTGTTGTTAAGAATAAGTACATTATTTAAAGTCACGTCTGTTTATCTATCGTTACCTTGTAACATTGCCTCCCATAGGTGTTTGAAACACAGTAGTGTAAAGTGCTTATGTTTATGTGATTTAAATGTTTGCCGCAATCCCAACAAATTACTAAGCCCAGCCAGAAAATTTAAAATAAATAATTAGATAAACATAGTAAAATCTAAGCAGCTATGCAAAGAAGCATGAGCGGAAGAAAAGTTACGGTAGACTTACTTGTTTGCATGTTCACCACTATATTTTATGTTTGTCGCTGCTCTGTACAAAAAATAAGCGACACGAGTTGCGTGTTTGGATTTATTGTTTCCTTCGTTGGACTGGTTACTCCCTTGTTTAAATAGTTGTTCCACTGCCGCCTTCCTTTTAACGAAATAACCCAACACACATCAATAACAAAAGGTTAAATACCACAGTTCTTTCGCCCGCAGTTGTTACAGGATTAAACACAGTCACGTTACAAATATTAACGTGTATTATGTTTAATGTTTTATATCGTGTCTAACAAATATGTTATCAATCTAAAATAATAACCGTTAGAACTATCGCCAATAGAGACATTGTTAAAATTTCATAAAGCTGACCTATATATATTGTTATAGGCCTAAATTGTGAACATTCATACGTAATGGTTTTTGAAATATGACAGAATTATTTGAACAGCTGTAAACAGTAAACAACGCATTTTACAGTTAAAAGGTAGAAGTCACATGTCAGTGTTTACGTTCACGTGTAGCGGAAGGATACGTAATCGGTAATCAAAAGTACAAATTTAGCAGGGCTTTAGAAAAGGGTTAAGTAACCGCGAATGGACCATAGCAGCAATATTTCAATATTTGTAACTTTTCCTCCGTAGTGAGCGTCATAGCCAGTAATTTGTGTCTTAACATGGCGTAGAAGAGATACTTCACACCTGTAAGAACCTCTGTCGCCAAATTAACACAAGCGAAAATGGCTCCCTTGATGTTTCGAATTTGCTAACAGGAGAGGTTTTACCTAGAGAAGTTTAAAATTGAAACCTTTCAAACTTCGCCACTCAGAGCTGCACATCAGTTCGCATATGGCAAAAGCCTTGAGGCCAAGTTCCAAGCTCATTGCCTGTAGAGACTCACTTCATCTCGTTTTAACTCGAGTGATCTCGATCGCCCTCATCCTCCTTTCTACCGCCCTCTTCACCGCGGCTTCATTTATTTTCCCGCATGCATTGCTCGCGACAGATAGTGGATTGTAACAAGCATGAATGCATTTACTCCGGAGGATGTAACAAAAAAATACAGCCTGGTGTCTGCCCGGATTATGCTGCCATT
Organism: Clitarchus hookeri; assembly: GCA_002778355.1. Classification (NCBI taxonomy): domain Eukaryota; kingdom Metazoa; phylum Arthropoda; class Insecta; order Phasmatodea; family Phasmatidae; genus Clitarchus; species Clitarchus hookeri. The sequence goes on from NQII01001221.1 coordinate 392,048, forward strand.
TTGCTGCTGGGAATTTAATGCCCTTTTCCAAGTTCCAAACACAGTTTTAGTACTCTTTATGTATTAATTCCTATTTGCATCTTGAACACTTAATTTCAAAGAATATAAGTTTTTCGCTAAGCGTACAGCTCTCAACACGTGTGTCTGTGGTCGTTGCAAGATTATTTGTGGTGACTACGATTACTTCTAATAAAATACAGATAAAATTTGTATTTAACAACCATATCTATTTTTCCGCAGTTACTAATGCATAACTTTGTTACCATGACAGAAAAATTACCTAGGTCTATAATGACAAATATTTTGCATCCACAAAAAAATTGCTTCTTCACAACATCAGTTAGCCAGCAACAAAATAATAAAGACCAGAGACCTTAAATCAGACATCTGGACACTTACAAGAACAAAAAATAAATGAAAAGCTTTAACAGATTTCTGCAAACGCTGTTGTTCATAGTAAAGAATCGTTAAAATCAGTGAAATCCGGTTACTTAAATAATCAGTAAAATTCCAGCAAATTCATTGAAAAGAAAAATTANGTAACAAGCATGAATGCATTTACTCCGGAGGATGTAACAAAAAAATACAGCCTGGTGTCTGCCCGGATTATGCTGTCATTTTGCTCCTGGGAATTTAATGCCCTTTTCCAAGTTCCAAACACAGTTTTAATACTCTTTATGTATTAATTCCTATTTGCATCTTGAACACTTAATTTCAAAGAATATAAGTTTTTCGCTAAGCGTACAGCTCTCAACACGTGTGTCTGTGGTCGTTGCAAGATTATTTGTGGTGACTACAATTACTTCTAATAAAATACAGATAAAATTTGTATTTAACAACCATATCTATTTTTCCGCAGTTACTAATGCATAACTTTGTTACCATGACAGAAAAATTACCTACGTCTATAATGACAAATATTTTGCATCCACAAAAAAATTGCTTCTTCACAACATCAGTTAGCCAGCAACAAAATAATAAAGACCAGAGACCTTAAATCAGACATCTGGACACTTACAAGAACAAAAAATAAATAAATGAAAAGCTTTAACAGATTTCTGCAAACGCTGTTGTTCATAGTAAATAATCGTTAAAATCAGTGAAATCCGGTTACTTAAATAATCAGTAAAATTCCAGCAAATTCATTGAAAAGAAAAATTANAATCGTTAAAATCAGTGAAATCCGGTTACTTAAATAATCAGTAAAATTCCAGCAAATTCATTGAAAAGAAAAATTAATCAAGAGTAATTTAAGACAACACCTCCCTCACCATGCAAAGACGTCCTTCAAATTTTCACTTCTATTTATTACCGTCTTTAGATTTTATATTTCCGCTAAATAGGCCATTGAGTAACTCAAAAAATAATTTAATATCTAACAAATTTTTGACTAATGTTTCACCCTTAAGTAATGATGTGAATTTGCATGTTACTACATGGTGTTGTATGTTAACCCTTGAAGCCGACCCTCTCTGCTAGCAAAATAATGAAGTGGCGTAATACGACACAGGTTTCTCCTGTGAGTTACTTATGCATGATAATTAAAATCTGAGCTAGGATCACTATTGCGAAAATGACACTGATTGGATGTCGCTCAGAATTTAGCTGGAACTGGTCGGGGTCACACGGGACGCCATTGTGGACTGGCGATTGGTGAAGTCTTGTTAGTGCGAAGTGTCATGGTTCATTGTCACCTGAGACTGATCACCTCTTGCCGCCCAGCGAGACGACCTACCTATTGTAACACATAATTCATAATTATAACTAATTACCAATCACTGATGGTGACATGATCATACTGAATGTGACAAAAAGAGTATGGAAACGGAGACATTTAAGGATGTTGAAGGTGGCAGTAGCTATGGCATTGCGTTATTGGGGAGAATCTCAGTCATGATAGAAACTTTCCAAGCTGGATTGGAATGATTAGAAAACGGACTCACTTTGAGGAAGGATGATGTTTGAGATCATGAGAAACGGGACGGCTCGATCCTGGACAATTTTTATCCCGTAGAAGGCAGGAGGTGTAATAAATCTGCATGATCCAATGAGTACCTACAGTTATGTAAAGTAAAGTAGTCTACCAGCATACGCCTCTGGGGATTTGTTCTGGGAGGTGGTGGAACGGAGTCTAGACCAAGCTTCTGCAGGGAAACATTGTATGTTGCTGTTTATATTTGAAGCATATAACGTATACCACCAAGGCGAACCGGGTTAGATTCCCGACGGGGTCGCTCCCGGATATTCGCACGTAGGAATCGTAACAGAATATGGCGCTGGTGGGCGGATTTCTCGGGGATCTCCCATGGGAAGCATGTCACTGTCTACAATGTCTTGGTACATGCAACAGATCATCTACTGATAACCCATGTGTCCCCATTTGACAGCGACACCGCTAACCCTGGACCGAGGCACGTTACGTTAACTTTTGAAAAGTGTGTCTAACAGAATGCCCGAATCAATGTGCTCCTGCAGTCATGCTCATTTAGAATGCGAAACCTTTCTCCAATCATTCATGACAACAAACACAAGAATGTTCTTTAGAAGTGTTTGTGCCTTCGGTTGTAGAGAGTCCATTTAGGCAAATACACGGGTAATATTTACTTTGGGATATTGGAATTAAATGAAAGTAACGAAATGGACACTCCGCTTTTATGGCTTAAATCGACAAATATAGACGATAACATTAGTTTGAAGCTAGCACAATGGAGTCGAAAGATGTGCTGCCCGGAAATTTTTCACCCAAGCCGAAAATTGAGGCTAGTTTCCACGGGCCCCCACCCCCGTCTTGTGCATACGTGGCGACAACTCAAGTTCATGCATCGTAGTCGCATACCCGATCGATCCGGACTACGTTTACTTTAATCGTGTTATTAGTCATGAACGACGGAATGGATCACCCTGCAAACGTTATGTATCGTTTCCGGCCTGGTACCCGGTGTGTTGGTGTGATTTTAAAGACTTTGACGTCGAACTTGAGTGGCTGAAGAGTGGCGGGACGCGATAACGCGAGGCGCGCGGCTGGCGTGGCCGCGCAGATGCGCGTGGCCCGGGTGTCCATGGCAACCTGGCGGCAGTGCACATGGCAGCCATTCAATTAACGCACGTGTCAACGAGCGGACACATGGCCCCTCCCACCGCCCCTACACACCGCACCCCGCGGAACAGCGGGAACGCGATCAGTCCGCGCTGTAATTTACTGCGCGCCAGCCGAGCACTTTGTCACCGGCACATGGCGCTACTCGCTGCCGAGAAATGAGAGCGACCGGCGGGCTGGTGGTGGAGAGCGGCTGGATGTTTGGTGCGAAAGGCGCATCGACTCACTTCCTGTCTCTCTTCACAGACGCCCGCCGCAGTTGTAACTCTCCGCTAGAACTGCGATATCCACTTTTCACTATAGCTTCGAAACATACTGATCGTATCGTTATCGGTGCGATATATCGCTTCCAGAAAGTATTAAATATCGATGACGACATATTGCAAATATTGGCGACGCAAAAATCGCGCATTACGGTATCGCAAATGTTGAAATCGCAAACATCGATAATACTGCTTCATATCGTAAATATCGTCATAATAATACAGCAAATATTGACATTGTAAATATAGGTCACATTGACATCGCAAATATTGTTCGTCCTGGCATTTAAAAAATCGAAATTCCAATATATTTATTGGTATTCCGCTACATTAAAATAACCAACTAGTATTAAATGTTCACAACAGCATTGTTATTGAGATTTTTTAAAATAAAAATTCTCAATACTTTTATATGCGCGAAAATGGCAGTATAGAGAACAATGTGAAATATCGCGATGCCGTAACATAGCAATAAGAATTGCTAACATGGAAAAATCGCTAACATCACATATAGCTCATATAACATATATCTAATGTCTCGATATGCGATATATTACTCTACATCGTTAAATCGTATCGCAATTACGATATTAAAAACAATATAGTTTCATCATTAATATAGCACTATATCGCACAGCTCCACGTACTCTTTCGGTTAGTGTAAAGTGCCGGTCGTGCACGTGAGATTTGCCAGTCAGCATGGCTCGATACTGCAATGTTTCTTGATTACTCCAGCGGCTATAATCCATTCACGGTATCTTCAATACTTTTGAAAAGAACCTTTGAAAAATCACCCTAGGAGTTACATGTTCAATTGGTTATAAACAAATTGTATATGGAAAAAGGTTTTGTCTTGCTTTTAGCACTGAAGCACTATATAAATTGGTTGTTTTAAGTTTTAAGTATATTTTTTCAATAAATTATAATAATTTGTTAAAAGTTAGTACGAATTAACAACGGATTTTGAAGGGACATGTTGGTTATAGCTGAAAAGAAATAGTTCGAGGGTTAAATACTAATATGTTTAAATTTAATGCCGTTATTGTAAAGTTAATATTTCTAATCTATATATTTACATTTTTACGTAGCACTCATGGGTAAAGATTTCACTGTTATTAATTGAAATTAAATNACTAATATGTTTAAATTTAATGCCGTTATTGTAAAGTTATAATTTCTAATCTATATATTTACATTTTTACGTAGCACTCATGGGTAAAGATTTCACTGTTATTAATTGAAATTAAATAAATTTCAGTGTCTGTCCAGCGGACTCATACACTCCATCTTGTCCGTTTGGGCACGTTTTTTTCAGAAGTATAACCACGCCATATTGGATATTGGAGACGCTGAATTGTGGTTATAAAACTAACGTAACACATTCTTTCTACTTATAAGATAATTCTAGGTTAAGATGTAATTTTAGTATTAGAGTTGTTATTTCTTCAGTTTATCTTTGTAAGTTTTAAATAAACGTGCCAAATATAGAAAGGCATTTGAATATTTCCGTTACGTAATTCCCTTCGCAATCCTCAACAGAAAAAATATTTTAAAAGAATGAAAAGGAATCGATTTTTGGTCAATAACTGATAATCGATTATTTTCGAAAGNTTTTAAAAGAATGAAAAGGAATCGATTTTTGGTCAATAACTGATAATCGATTATTTTCGAAAGCTTTTTGTGGAGAGTAAGAGGTAGCAGCACATTAGCGTTGGTTCTTGAGTACCAAATGTTAGCCGTGACTTACACGTCTTTCTCTTATATCGTCTTTGCGCCGCACGTAGTGTTGTTTTGATGTTGTGGCAGTGAAGAAGTGCGACAGTTTCTTGATGGACCAGCGATGTACCTACACCGCAGGTTTCAAAATGAAAGTGATTTTGTTCGCTGAAGAGTTTGGAAATCGAGCCGCGGGCCGTGAATTCGTAGTAAATGAAACGTTAGTGCGGGGCTGGAGGAATTTTTCTCACTTATAAGTCGCACCCCGAGTTTTCAATAAATTTTTTTAAATAAAATGTGCGACTTATATGCGATAAAATACGGTACCATTTATCACAGTGAAATTTTTAACCTGAGTGCTACTTCCAAACGTTTATTATGAAAAATTTAACTTTTTCCTTACACCAAATACGTAAATAAATCTTAATACAATAAGTAAATTTTAATTAAATTATATAATTAACAGTCCCGATGTATACTTCAATCTACCTTTTTGTACGTATTACAATATTTTGCTAAATTGATTAGCATTTTTTAGACATTTGGAGAATTTTATTAAAGTATATGACAGTTAAGATTACATGGCATTGTTTCTCTTCAAAATTAAATTTTGGTAGTTCCCACATGGCACTGTTAACAAAATCTTTGACAGTTCCCACATGACACTGTTTGTTTACAAAATATTTGACAGCTCCCACATGGCACTGTTTTTGTTTACAAAACGTTTGACAGGTGTCACATGGCAATGTTTTGTTTACATACTGCGGAAGGATACATAATCGGCTCCCTGAAAGTAGATCTTTAGCAGGGCTTCAGAAAATCTTGAAGTTACCGTGAATACAGTATACTCATCTCAGTAAGGAAGGAGGTGGGGGAACAAATAACTGTTTTAGAATTGCAATATTGTCTGTATAAAAAAATTGTAACAAAACATATTAATTTTCCTCCAGTTTCTTAGCTCCTATTTAAATAGTAAATTGTTGAAAATTCAGAAACATTTTTCAAAGTTCGTAACAGATAAAGGACGAAATAAAATAACGTAATTCAAATACATATATTAAAATGTATTTTCTGTTACGAAGTATAAGATTAGGGATAGGCATAGTTTTATTTACAACATAATTAATGGTATAACGACTCCCTTTAGTTGTGTCACATTAGCGGATTTCTTCATAAAACCCATGTAAAACTAAATAAAGTTTACAAAAATTTTTTTTTAAGGAAACGGGATGTTAAATTTTTCTATTCACCCTCCCCATCACCCTAATATGTACTCTTGCAGTCACCATGTTCGTGTAGGTTGTTGGCAAATGAAATAAATTTAAGAAATTGCAGAAACAGACAGTCCTGAAAAAATAATATTATATACATTTAAGTTGGCATAAGTATTTGTTCATAGAGAATGTTTCCTGAATTTAAAAAACTGAAAGCAAGAGCGTTTTACTTGTTCATTCCTTCTCTTGTTATGATCGCAAATAACCCAGGGAAAATTGAGTATCGCCACTAACCACAAAAAATCTCTTATAAATACATAAATAAAATAACCTTCAATTTGTTAAATTATGGATACGGCAACACATTTTACTCACAGAAACATAGCAATGAAATCATACACCAAGGAAACAGTTAGCACTAAATTATTTTTTCATTATTAAGCACAAACTGTGAAATCTTGTTTTTATAATAATATTAAAACAATGCGTATGAACTGGCTTTACAACTGCACATCACAAACGATGATCCAGAGACTGCTAGCGATTTCTGTGTTTGGCAATTCTTCCGATGCTACATGCACACCTATTAAATATTTTTTTGACTTTACTAGAACATAAAATTTGTATATAAATGAAAGTACACATTAAAAATACTGTCTCTGACTTGTCCAATATTTAGTTGACAGAGCAAATTATGAATGAGCTAATGTAGTCCTTTGAACTAACAACCGACCACGGAAACGTTCTCGAAGAATATCTGCTGTTATGTGAACAGCCATAGGTTCTGTCTGCGTGGCAAGATCAGCTTATAGTCCATTTGCAGTTTCATGACATTTCTTTATTCAAACCTCTGAAAAATTACCTCATGTATGACGTGTTTGGTTGTTCTCCAAATATGTCGTATATGAAAAGCGTTTTATACTTCTGTTAACATAGAAGTATCTTACTTTAATTAAATCTAACTTTAACTTATATTTTATGTATGAATTACAATTTTCCATATATAATTAATATGCAAAAAACAGTGAGAAAGCAGGTGTGTTGGTAATTCCTAGTGATAAATAGTTGTCATGCTAAATATAATTAAACTGGGTGACCACAAATGCGGTGCGTTGTCCCTTTGGTGTAATTTTCTAGAATTGGTTAACCTTTGTTTGTATAAGGCGGACGAATAACCTGAAAGTAGAACTTCAACAGTGCTTCAGAAAAGTGTGAAGTAACAGTGAATGGACTATATCTGTGGATCAATGTATTTGTTTGACGTGCGGCTGCAACGTGCCGGTCGTGCAAGTAGGAATTTCAATCCCACGAATTCAAACAACATGTTTGTCTGGAACGAGTAACGAGAATTTCGCAAATTCTCTGGTGGCAGGCTAGATTTCAAGCATTTATAATCTATTTTTCCTTTTGTAATTTCACCACAGTGGTTTCGACCTCTGTTCAACTCTTTAACCAGTAATGAACAGGAATGAGTAACATGACCGTTATCTGGTGCAACAAAGCTGAATTAAAAAAATGTCTCGCTCCATGCCAGCTGCTAATTAATAAATAATTGTGGCCGGAGTATGTAAATGACTGAGAAATCAAAGCGGCTGCCCAACTAATTTGTGAAACTCACGTATATTCAATTCACGGTTACTTCCAACTTTTCTGAAGCCCTGCTAAAGTTGTACATCCAGGATATTACTCCGCTAAATATAAACAAAGCTTAAAAAATTACACAACTGCGCCAACGCACTCCATTTATGCGCACTGAGCGAAGCGATATTTTGTATAAGAAGTATTCCTTAAGGGCCGCGGCGGTGTAGTGGTTAGACTACTCGCCTCCCACCTAGATGAACCGGGCTCAATTCCCGGCCGGGTCGCTCCCGAATTTTCGCATGTGGGAATCGTGCCGGACGATACCACTGCTCGGCGGGTTTTCTCGGAGATCTCCCGTTTCCCCCACCCTTGCATTCCGACGCTGCTTCATACTCACCTCCATTGCCCTCATCGGCTCTCAAGACCTCGCTGTTAAGAGCCGTTCAAATCTCTTCCCTCACTCACTCCGCCTAGGTGGGAAGCAAGTAGTCTAACTACTACACCTCCGCGAACCCAAAAAGTGTAAAGAAACCGCGAATAGACTATGCCTGTACATTTTGTGATTGAATCTAGAACCGCTCTGTCGGCTCAAGTACGGACGAGCGAATGACACCCGGTCATAAGCTGCAGGTTCGGCTCCAGGTGTCGGGAAGAATGCTTCGTTTGGTCTGTCAACTTCTCCGTTAAAAATGTTCTTACATTCGAGGAAATTATTACGGAAATATACAGCTATTACACGGAAACGCGCTCTGTAATTACATAAAACGAAACCTCTTCATATTTCCAACATTGATACTAACATTATGTCTTATTTACAATTCCATAAAAAATTATTCCCTTTTAATTACTAAATACGAGTCAATATTTTAGTACGACCTTTCGTTTACAAAATAACAATTTCTTAAAATTAAAAAACAAGATGTCCGACAAGTGTATGTTTTTATTGTGATAACATGTTATTTACGTACTCTTGGGTTTATAGGCCATTTTGCTCTAAAACTTACTGTTTCTGAGATATTTCACGTTTTATGATTTTATGCTTAACGCAATTATTCAGTTTGGTACATGCACAATCACTATTTTATTCGTGATAATTAGCCCATACATAACATTACTACTTCTCAGTACGGTCCTGTTGTTGCTTTCATAGGCTTATGTTGACATTTAAAGGTAAAAATAGCAACCTCATTATACATTGTGAACTTGTCAAGATAATACACGTCAACTAGTCAAGATAAGCCTGTTTAAGCAGCAACAAGACCGTGCAGGGAACTAATAATGTAACGTGCGGCCGAATTATCAAGAATTAAATAGTGACCATGTCTATACTAGGGCCTACACCGAAAAATTAAGTTAAGCACAAAATCGTAAGAATTCAAATATCTGCGAAACTGTAAGTTTTAAAACAAAGTGGGCGAAAATTGTTCCACTTAGAAACAAATGTAAGTGCAATAAAACATACACCTGTCAGTCATTTTGTTTTAAATTTAAAGTTATTGTTAATTAAATAAAAGGTTAATGCAAAAAAAACATGGACTAGTATATATTAATTAGAGGGGAATAACGTATATAATTGTAAAAGGATGACATGGAGTTAGTGTTTCAAGTTATTACACTGAAAATAACATAATATTATCCAACATTCACGTTGCGTTGAGATGTGATAGCTCAGTGGTAAGAGTCATGGACTGCGGATTTCTTGACTGTCCTCAGATCCCTCTCTAAGACAATCATTTAAAAGTCTTTTTTATACACTGGTAAACACCCACATAACGAAAACTAATTTTTTTTCATAATCTCTCTTTATAAACTGGAAATATACAGTACAAACATAAAAGAAAATTCATGGAGAGGTTTTGTAAATTCACAAAAAAAAAAAAGTGTGAAATTTACTACAGAATGTCCGCTATTAAAAAACAAAGTCCGTAGTTTTACGAAGATTTCAGAATACTTTTTACCAATTCATTTCCGTATTTCCGCGAAAAAAAAAATTTTCAGCAGTGTGCGAGACTCGCAGAGCCTCCTTCGAGAGTGCCGAGGAGTTTTTATCGGAGTACATGGCGTCTGGAGTACCTAGTGGCACCTAAAGACGTGTTTGCATGATTCAATATGCATATGTTACCAGACCCGGAAAGCAACGTATCACACTAACAAACGAGTCCACTGACATATTTATTACGGTATCTTGCTAGAGAAATAATATTTGGAGAGAAGCAGTTCGTGGCATCTGTGTTGTTAAAGGCCAAGAAACTAAATAATAAAAGTTGCAATGAAATGCATTTGGCTTTACAAACCAAACCACGCAAAAAAAAGGCTGGGTAGGGTTTCAGATGTTTCTGCACAGGAGGTAAAGCAATATGGACCCCATTCCAATAAAACAACATAAAGAAGCCAGTTTCTTACAGCAATCAGGTCATGCAAACAGAGCAGAATCAACAACAGGAATTCCTGTTCTCCGGAAATTGCATGGCTTTAGGTGACAAACTTAGGACATGCTCTAACTCCTAACTGGCAACGAGTCTTTCNTATGGACCCCATTCCAATAAAACAACATAAAGAAGCCAGTTTCTTACAGCAATCAGGTCATGCAAACAGAGCAGAAGCAACAACAGGAATTCCTGTTCTCCGGAAATTGCATGGCTTTAGGTGACAAACTTAGGACATGCTCTAACTCCTAACTGGCAACGAGTCTTTCCTTGCTCGAAAATCCCCCGAATATCTTGTTACAGGTCAGGCAAATGTTCCACACGTTGCACGGCTATTGCTCGCATCTGGACTTGTATGTGCAATGTTTTACTACCAAATCGACTCCTCTCCCTGAACCCCTCCCCCTCACAAGAGATGGAATTTTTTAGCCTCGTTTATGCTTTTTCCTTTCTTCATGTTTTGTTACTAAGGTTATTTTAAGGCCTTAGTCCTTGCCCCATATCAAGGAAAACCTTTTTTGGTCCTAAAACTAAAATCTATTTTTCTTGGATTCGTTCGTTTTAAAAAGTTTGTGAGCGCCCTTTTTCAAGAGAAAAAACGAGATAGGATAAAATTTTCCTTTACTGAAGATATTCTCCTTGCTAATTAAAAGGAAAACCCTTGAGCAAAGGTGTAGCCTACCGTAAACCGTCATAAATGCGCTCTTTAGCTCCAAGGATGATTTTTTTTACTCTAATGGGTGTATCGCTATATGAGAAAGAAAGTGAGACACGAAAAAGGTCGCATTCTTTGCTGCAAGAACCCAGGCCCTTTCCCTTAATTAAATGAAATTCCAAATAACAAGCCAGAAGGTTGAAAATTGCCTTCGTACAAGATGTTTACGGTAACTGCTTTCTATTCTACTTTGCTTCGTACGAAGTTTCTCGTGGCGATAGCAATACATTAAATAATTAAAATTTAATACACTTTTTTTTTTGCTTGGTACTGCCCGAGAGGACATGTTGCAAAATTTATTTGGTTAACTGGCAAATTTCTTTTTTTCCCCCCCTTCAGTAAAACGTCTCAAATTAAGTAAATATACTTTGTCGTACAACGAGTATAGAACCCACTCAGAGACACGTTCGTGATCTGGGACCGTAGGTGCCCATCATCCATCGAAATTGTAGCATGGAAAGAAATCCTAGTACGGTGGAATGACGGGATGCATTGGCGACGGAAATGAGATCACCGGGGGAAAAGCCGATCAACATCAACCTCTGCTACGTCTCCTGCATGCGAAAATGAGGACTCGGAGCCGCCGAGAGTCGACCCCGGGTAGCCGTGTTCGAGGCCTCGTCACAGAACGAAGCGTGTCTCCCATGGCACCAAGGTGGACTGGACCGGCAGTGTCGAAGGAACAGAACGATACTTGGAGTCAGCCAAACAAAATACGAATTTTAAGCTCGGTTATTGCGGGTTGCAAACCTGGATGCGAGTTGAACGAGATTTGAACACGAACAGCATTTGCACCGACCAAGATAGTGGCGCATTAAGTGGCGACGCGAAGAACTTCAATTCAAGTCCTAGATACGGCGTGGGTGCTGATTGTAGGGGAGACCCATTGTTCGCGAAAATATTTCACAGCCAGTTGTATTTCACAACACTTTAGCTCATATACACTTCCATGATTGGATTGTCTCCATGTTACGCGTCGTAGGTGTATGCCCACGAATCACAGACGTACAGTATTGAAGTTACATAATTCTGATTGGCCAGTCAAGTAGGAAAACATCTTCTCAAAACGACACGCTGCCAATAAGCAAAATAAAACTGCTGGTACGCCCATAGGGTATTGGAATATGGTATGTGCGGGACTCTTCTCGCGAAATTCGGGTGTCCCTATAATCAATAGCTGGTCTGTAAGCAGTCCTGATGACGAACATCACATGCAATGAGACGACGTTCATTCACATAACAATGACAATTAGACTTCCTCATTTCATGTTGAGTTGAGATCGTGTTCTACTCACATTTTTTCATACTAATAATTGAGAATATAATAAACAAAAACGTTTAATGTGTACGATATTAAAATATGTTAAAATTACATTAATACACAAACAAGACTGGTAATTTTTATTGCCGTACCCGAAAACAGTGCGTACATGCAATTATTAAACTTCGCCTACTAGTAATATAAACAAGTTTAAAAAATAAAAATATAACTTATAAATTTGTGTATTAGCTGCAGCACAAATTGGGATGCTTCAGGTAAAACGCGGTTATAACATAAACTAAAATAAAAGCGAATGCAGATGTTTGATAGATAATCAATAAATTGGGCCGGGGCTTATTTCCCACGTCGACTTCACAGTACTGACAGATGAGCATCTACATATATAAGGATTTAGGACCACGAATTACGGTTCACTTGTAATTTCCAACCTAAGAGCTGGCTCTAGCTAAGCAGCTTAGCTTAGGTTATCAGCTCATAAAACGAAAATTCAGTTCTTAGTATATACTACTTAATATACTTTGTTACTTGCTACAAAGTGTGCAGATGTGTCAACGTGCGCTTTTAGCTCGTACCCAGTGACTTTCACTTTAACAGCAAGAAGTTCGGAGTCCACCTATGCCATGGCGCAGAATTAGAAAATCGGGTCTGTACACAATTTTTCTGGTTTGCTTTTACCATTTCTGGACTTGAGCCTCCGTTGCAAGATCCATTGCAATACAACGCACGTCAGCATGTGTTTATAACACACTTCGAAATACGCAATAGTGTCCACGTGCAACAATACCAACATATTTCTTGGAAACATAATTTCATCACATATATACTCCAAAGTTTCCGCACACCCGAAATATATAAAAGCACAAATGGGAATCTGAAAAATATAAATGACAGTTAAAATAATTTTATACACATGGTAGTATGTATACAGAAAACATCACAATATTGTACCACACCGAGCATGTATTGCAGGGGACCAACACTTACAGGATGCATTTAGTATGGTGTTGGACCCACCGTAGCACTAAGCGGCGATACGGATTTCGGATGTTCTCCTGAGGAAAATCTTGCCACAGCTGGCGCAACTGACCCTCCAAATCCGCCGTAGTTGCCACTGATCGAAGTTGTCGTTCAATCCGGTCCCAAACGTTCTCGATGGCTGATAGGTCTGGAGACCCCGCTGGCCAAGGAAGCATGTTGACATCACGGAAGCAGGCCAGAGATACTCGTGCTGTGTGAGACATTACTCTGCTGGAATAGGGTGGTCAAACTGGACCAGGAAGGTGAAGATGCATGGTCGCATAATTTCCTGGGCGTATCACCGCGCCGTCACGGTTCCTTCAATCACCATCAGTGGGGTGCGGGAATAGTAGGAAATGGTACCCCACACCATGATACCTTTAGTTTGGGCGGTGTGTCGCTCTACAATAAAGCGTGAATCACGGCGCTGGTCAGGACGTCTCCAGACTCGAATTCGGCGGTCGTCTGCATCCAGACAGAACCGTGATTCGTCGCTCAACACCACTCGTCGCCAATCCGCAAGTTGCCATGCTGCCCGTTCTCAACAGGTCACACGTGTTCGGCGATGCTCAGGTCATAATGATAAGACATCGCAAGGGAAACCGCGACGAAATATCTCGCTCTGCTAACAGTCTGGATATAGTACTGGTGGACACAAGACGTATCCCTAGCTGCCGTGATATATCCCTGGATAGTGCTTACAGCCTGTCGCACGATGAAACGATTCTCTCTGTTGGTGATCCGCCGGGGTTGACCCGAGCATTCTTGATAGGTGTGTGCGCCCTCCTGTTCCGACTCCCTCCAACACCAACTGACAGTGTACGCAGAACGGTTCAAAGTAGCGAGTAATGCACCGAAACGTCCAACATGCCTCTCGGAAGCCGACGATGTGGACTCTCTCAAACTCGTTCAGCTGGGCAAAGGCTTGTCGAATGCGCCATCGGAGCAGGCTGCGTGTTCACTAACTTAGCTTTGTGGCTCATATTGCTCACATTGCTACTAGGGCCTTATTCGGTGTCTTGCAGCTATGAATGATGGAGAGACATGTATGCCCCTAGTAGCACTTCCGCGCAAGTAATCCGCATTAAACGCAAAAGGGACACATGTCGGGCAATGGCGATACTGGGTAGCAACCTTCATTGTATTCACCCGATTCGTTAATGGCGATCAACTTGTTTTTGCAAATGAGTGTAATTCAAGTTGCTCCAAGTCAGGAATATTTGACTGCAAACTAATTAAAACTGTCATTTGATATCACTTGAAGATAGAAAAAATTTTCAGTCACTAAAGGTTGTAGACCTAATTTACAGAAAAATCAGAGCTTCAGGTACTGATAGCCCTTTCATTGCAATGAGTAGCAAGACAAATATTTACTCACTGAAATAATTTATTCCATTTAAGGGTGTAAAACACATTTAGAAAAGAGAGTGGACCGACATATATTACAGTTAAGTATTCTAAGACTTACGTAACTAATTATTGCATATATGATACAGGGCTTTTATCAGAATCTAGATAAATTACCGCAAGGGGAATCAACCGCCGCAATATGGGATTCTTGGTTCTTTTAGCTTGTTTATCATCTATGTTAAAAAAAAAAAATCCGAAAGCATCCCCTTACCCGGCTTGTCTGCACACCAGTGCAGACTAATCTACGAACACGTATTTACGTCACAATATTGATTTTTCCAAATTTTGGCAGAAATAATGTCGTGACGTATTTATGAGTTCGTGGTACTGTCGTTATGCCTGTACTGCTGTGTAAGGTCAATAAATAGCCGGGAAAAGGGGAACTTTTGAAATTTTTTTTTCAAAAACATAAACAAGCTAGAAAAACCAATAATCCAATATGGCGAGGGAAGATTCCCCACAAGTATTCAAAATAAATATTAAATGTCTCCATTTTCATTGTAGAATTGATTAGTGAATTAAGAAAATAAACAGCTGCCGTATGTATTTCACGTAAAGATTAAATTCTCTTAATTCTCAAGTAAGAAGGATCACTTTGACTACGAAAAAAGAAACTCTTGGTTCTCATATTTCTGCAACACAGATTTTGTCAAATATCATAACTGCACGAAACTACGTTACAAACTCTATACTTTCTTGAAAAAAAAAAAAAAAAAAAAAAAGATAAGATATAACTTGCATAAATCTTATGGATACCTCAACACCCATATAATTATTTTAACTATAACATTTAAAAAACGCTAACGTATTACTGAAATGAGGGGACTTTTCTCAATTGTATTATTTTGTAACAATTATTTCGCAACGTATGAATTAAACTACCATTTTTTAATTCCTGACAACAAATTTAAAAGTTCCAAAGTATCGCATTCACAGGGTTTGGAATATTTAGTGTAAACTTAAGCATATTTACAATGAGATACAAAAAAAAAGGTTCCAAAATTCCAGAAATATTGTTGGAATTCATTGCGTAAAGAGATACAATACCTATTCACTGTTGACTTACACCTACATATTCCGGATTAGCCTACATGTGGTTTATTTGTTCACGCGTATAAAAACGTCTGCGCCATCGTGTTACCATATATGGTACTATTAGCAGATTTCGTCAACTACGTCCACCCGTGAATATGAAATAGGCAGGTCCCGAAAGAGAAATAATCTCTGCAACCAAAAGTATAATTAATGTTACATGATAAGAAATAATTTCAACTATAATATTTAATAACGAGATAACCTAATTTAATATCATAAGAAACAGTACTGCATAAAAGAGTTACTTAAGAATAGCATGTTTTATAGGAAGAGATCTACTATTCCTACTTAGGTCCACAACGACAAGTGGCCTATGAAAGTTGCAATGTAAAAATAATCCAGGTAAATTTTCCTTGCATAGCGTGGCTTTAACGATGCAGTACCGAGATTGTACATTATAAGAGTAATTCATACTTCTTGTACTAGGATGATGGATATTTCGGTACGTGAGAGAAATTGCATGCAAATTTTCGGGCGTAATTGTTCCCGTCCTCAGTGCACACGCACATGTGACAGTGTGACAGCTCAATTTTCCCCCTCCCCCTTGGGTATAGCCTGTTAGCGGTTTCTTCGTACTTTTTGAACTAAACCTTTGAAAAATTTCCCCAAGTATGACGTGTTTAGTTATCTTCTAAATATGTCATGTATCAGAAAGTTTTCCACTTCTGTTATACTATTACATTTATAATTAATATGAATGAAAACTGGAAGAAAATAGGTGTGTTGGCAATATCTAGTAAGGAATAGTTCTTAAACAAAATATTATTACACAGAGTGCACGCGAATGCGGTGCGTTGTCCCTTTGGTGTAATTTCCTAGACTTGGTGAAGCTTTTTTTTGCATGAGGCGGAAGAATATGCTGAAAGTAGAACTTAAGCAGAGATTCAGAAAAGTTGGAAGTAAACTAGAATGGCATATGAGACAGTTATGAGCATCGAGTAGGTCGCCATCTTTATTCTGAGTAAAAACAGTGACGGAAGACAACAGTTTTCAGCTCTTTATTTTACGGTGTAGCTAGTTTACAGCGTACGCGTTGGCGACGTGGGTTTTGCAAGTGCGGGGTGCCGTCCCCAGTCGACAACGGAAACCACCCCTGCAGGATGCTGGCTGGCGGTAGTTTCAAGTGGCCCCATTTGACGCTCTCCCCGGCAAAACACTGCCCTCCCTCCCCTCCCAAAGAGTCCCTCGCGCGACAGTCAAAGCCATAGGAATTGAGTTAAACTCCCACGAGAAAGGGAGATGGAGGGAGGTGAAAAAAAGAACGCGGGACGGAGTTTGCACTCCCCTGTGAGTCTTCTCCCGCGAATGGAGAGAGCCGACCCTCCCAGACAGCCCGGCTGTATGCGCGACGGCCACTGTCGTGCGACGAGAATCAACTCGGCCGCANGGGGGCCGCAAGCACTTCGACAAGGGAAATGGCAGGAACGGGAACTGGCCGACACACGAAGAGTCGACTCGAGAACTGGCTGAATCTAAATGTAGAGTACATGGCGACGAATACTAAGAGACATCGATAGAGGACATTCGATTGACGGACTGGAAACAACAAGGCTAATGAATAGTGTACTCACGGTTTCTTCACAAATTTTGATTCAAACCTTTGAAAAATCACCCCATGTATGACGTGGGCGGTTGTTTCATAACTATTTCATGCATCTCAAACGTTTTATACTTCTGTTAACATAAAAGTATAAAAATTTTATTAAATATAACTTTTACTTATATTCTATCTAGAGATTTTAATATTTTATTTGTAATTAATGTGAATTAAAACAGGGAGAAAATAGCTGTATTGGCAATGCTTAGTAAGAAATAGTTCGTATGTAATATATTATTAAACTGAGTGCTCGCGAATGCGGTGTGTTGTCCCCTCGGTGCATTTTCCAGACTTAGTTAAGATTTGTTTGCACGAGGCGGACGAATATCCTGGTAGTATAACTCTAGCAGGGATTCAGAAAAGTTGAAAGTAACCGTGAATTGACTATATTGGTTAATATTGTGGCACTTCTGTGAAACCGTGTCTGTTGTCAGCATTTCCTTCTACTGTACAACCAGCAACAAATATTTGTAATAACAGTACCACATGATTAAATGAACACGTTTCCACTCCATAATGCGCTAGTAAAATTGGTTTCCATGCTTCCCCATACCAATTAGTGTGGTAGATGTTATGACTAAGCTTAGAAGAAGAATCTCACTTGTTTCTGGTACTGGTTAACATATAAATGAGTGCCGTTTTAAGAAAAGCCGACCACCTTGTAATTGGTTGGGTCGCCAGTTTATGGTGCGAGCTGTCCTAAGTTCGAATAGGGGATAAGGCACGAGGCATAACTTCTTTGTAGCTTTTCATGTATAAGTTTAGGTTTAGTTGACAGCCTGGGCCGTTTCCCTTTTACTTTTGACAATCCTAATGACATAGAGAGAGTGTAAAATAATAAACAATCTAATGTGTCGATAGTTCAGCTTTTGAGACGTAGCCTATCTCATTTCACTGGTTAATCACAACGCACAGTCATGGAGATAACTATTCATATACTGCAGTGTAGAAAAGTAAGTACACTTTAGNCACTGGTTAATCACAACGCACAGTCATGGAGATAACTATTCATATACTGCAGTGTAGAAAAGTAAGTACACTTTAGCTACTATGAAAACAAAGCAACCCACTGCATCTTAAACATATGTATTTTACATTCACAACTGTACTAATGCATGTACACAAATATGAAACAAAAAAGCATTTACTAACTGTAATACAGAAACGTAAAGTTAATTGTCTTTTTGCATTGTGAAAAAAGGTATTCACCAAAAAAATGTTTTAATACTTTGTATGCCTATCCCTCCAATGTATCACATCTGTCATCCTCTTTGGAAAGGAATGGATCAATTTTCTTCTAGTCTCAGAGGCAATAATTTGCCATTCTCGTAACAGACATGATTTCAAAGCAGTCTTACTACATATTTCGTATTTCCTGACTCTTATTTCGAGTTTATCCACAGATCTGGACTCTGAGCTGGAATGTTGAATGTGCGGAGTGTGGTACGCCAACCCCAAACGAACAATTTCTGCTACATATTTCGAAACTTATTGTCTTGTCGAAAGTAATAATCCCTGGCAAGATCCAAGTAATCTATATTGTCTGTTAATTTCTCTTTTAAAATATTCACATTCATGTTGCATTCAGAAAACACATGTTTCTCAACACCGACGATGGCAGATATCCAACACACACTTAAACGTGGATTGAATGTTTCTAAAGTCTAGTTCTGTATTCATCTCATACAGACCAAAATCCTGCCACCATTGTGAAGAATATTAAATTAACTTGCATAGGTAACTAATACCTTATCCCATAATTCTGTTATCTTGGATACAAACTACTTCTTAAATTCAAATGTCCATTTCTTATTCATTTTACTGAACTAGGGGTTTCTTCTTGGTACCCTAGCTCTGTAGAAAGAAGGGTGGAGCATTTTACGGGATTGTCCCTGGAGTGATGTACTTTCCAAATTTGTCATGCACATGCGCAAATAGTTAAGAAAAAGCCAATTTAGGGTTGCTCACTTTTTTTTTGTGTCATTATACTGCTTAACGACAAACTGTAGAGTCGCTTGACCTCTTCCGATTACACACTATCAATTTCAGAATGTTATTTGTGTTTAAGATTTTGGGTCACAACAATGTGCCTTTCTCCAACTGCCGTTTTCTTCCCTTTGCGGTACATTTTGCTGTTCCACAGTAACCACTAGAGACGTAAAAAATTTGCGTTTTTATTTGGTAACATGCTATACTTCACTGCGCTATGCCCACCTGATTTAAGTACGTAATTTCATTGACTACTGGCAACTATAAGGCGTCATTTTCCCGCGTGATCGCTTTACTGGATATTGGTTGCTCAACCGTTGAGCTTTGGCTATAGGCTTAAAGCATATTTGGGACGTGCTGCACAAATTGTCAGTCAATGGCAGAAGCCAAACGAGCATACAATATATTGGAGTCTAGTCTGCACCCAGAAAACAACACGTCTTTTGCAGTTGCCTAGTAATTACGTCATTTAATCTGGTGCATTCAAGGTACACCAGTTGTTCCATGCTATACGGGGTTGGATCAGCTGTTGTTTAGTGTACATTTACTTTGTTGTTTGAATACTTTTGCCAGGTTCAATGCAGTGCGAAATGTAACATGTTTTATTTGAATAGAACATGTTCAGGGGAATACTGGCAGCTGCATTACCAATTACTTAATTATATTCGCTGCATCGCGCTAATTACTAGCCGGGCTGTGTTTAGCTGATTATACTTTATAAACACTTATTTCCGTGACAATATATAGACGTGGAAGTGAATCAGCATTTCTTAACAATGATTAGTTTTATAGAACCCCAGGAATGAAAAAAAAGTAACTTGGGGTAATGTTCTTCATCTTCCTCAGGTTTGCGAGCTTACGCTTAATTTGTAAAATTATATCATATATACCACCGCTCCGTACCCTGAAAACCAGATACTGTAGTTCGAGTCCCCCACAGCAAGGTAGCGTTGTTTTCCGCTTAATAATGTAATGATTTATTCCAGGCGGCGAGCCCGCCGATACTCTCCCACACCACCTGTTATATTTCCGTCCCCTACACCGTCTTATTTATGGCAATACGTTTCCCAGTTGCCACTACAATTTCCAAATTCTAGCAGCTTTCATTTGTAACACGCTATTATCCAAAATGTAACCGCAGCAAGTTCTTTCTGAGTTTTGAATTTTCCTTAAACACATTTTATAATGTAATTTTACGTATCTAATTTTACATATTTCTTTTAAATATATCCGTTAAATCATTAAACGAGTAACTACAGTTGCATTGCAAACATAATTTCAACAGTAATTTTTAAACATCAGGATGCGTCTTTTTTGGGACTACAATGAAGATACTATAACGTTATCAACATACTACTCGCCTCCCATCAAGGTGAACCGGGTTCAATCCCCGGGCAGGTCACTCCCGGATTTTTGTAATTGGGAATCATGCCGGACTCTGCCACTGGTCGGCGGGCTTTCCAGGGGATCTCCCGTTTCCCCCGCCCTGGCATACCGACGATGCTCCATTCTCACCTCGTTTCACTCTCAGAGGCTATCAAGACCTCGTTGTAAAGAGCCTCCCAAATCTCCCAACTCAACTCAACTCAACATGCTAAGATCGTACCGTATAACGTTTTACGCCGTACACAGGTATATGCAAATAAGGTCGGGGTTCTTCATTATAGGGTCTCCGACCGACTCGATGCTCGAATTGTGAGTCATGCCGTGCGACGATCTCAGATCATCGCACGGCATGACTGTTCGCCACCTCAAAGCTTCTACGCACCTTCCTGCGTGTAGGTCCACGAGCCCGACCAATCCAGGAGTAGCACAGCGTTTACGATTGTCGTCCAACCATCCCGCATGATTCAACCGTAGAAGAATACGGGGTAGAATGTTCATGCGAGTTACTCAGTAACGACTCTCCGTGTTCCAACACTGGGCTGCTCTTCTAGCTATAGCACTATCAAAACAAACGTGGGTAGGATTTGAGGTTACAAAAATGTTTATATAAGTGCTTTGAGGTGTCCGCACAATTTTCTCCAACCTAGTTGTAATGCAAGCAGAATATATTCAAGTTGGTTAAAGTATTTGATTAATATAAAAGGATGGTTCTGCTGAAGAGTCAAATGTAAACAAACACGCCCGTGTTGGCCATGTGATTTTGACAGCTGTACTGGCAATAGGCGAGTCAATATTTGGGGTCATGCGCAAAATACGAATATCAGTCTAGAGTACTGTATCTTTAGCCTACGGGTTAGACACGTAGGAAGGTCGAATGGCAGTGACCTCCCTTGGCCCGGCTCCCTCACCACAATACTCTGCCAACTGGACAGTAGCTCTGTATGACGATCATGCGAACCAAAATGTGTATGCACTCCCACTTTTTCTGACGCTCAAAGGCGTTAGAGTCATCTCGTATTTTTCCTATCCACGCCATCGTTCAGAGTTCTACTCCGGCGGGGTCACAACCTGTNCGCCCTAATGTTGCGCCCTCCACACGCTACTGTTTCCTCAGAACGGTCAAGAAGTGTGTACAGCGTGGCTCAAGCTACTGTCCGATTCCTATAGTCTATTCGCGGTTTCTTAGCACTTTTTGAATTTATCAATTGAAAAATCTCACCATGTATGACGTGTTTGGTTATTTCCTCTATACCATGTATCACCAGCGCTTTATACTTCTGTTTTCTTAAAAGTACCTTATTTTTGGTTCAATTGAAATTTCACGTGTATTTTATCTATAAATAATAATATTTAGTTTATAATTAATATGAATAAAGACAGTGAGAAAATAGGTGTGTTGGCAATACCTAGTAAGAAATAGTTCTTATGCAAAATATTATTACACAGAGTGCACGCCAATGCAGTGCGTTGTCCCTTTAGTGTAATTTCCTAGACTCGGTTAAGCTTTGTTTGCATGAGGCGAAGGAAATCCTGGAAATAGAACTTTGGCAGGGATTCAGAAAAGTTGGAAGTAACCGTGAATGCACTATATACGGGCACTCGACAAGTTAGAGTGGAGAGTTAGGTTTTGATTGGCGTTTAAGGGCGCTGGTCACAAAAAAAATATCATTATTTTATGTTTTTACGAAATACCTTTCATCACAATTTCAGTGTTTTTTAAACATATAAATAAAAGAAAACGAAAACATTTACAGAAAATTTAACGAGGATGACTGAAAGGTCATGCCTAAATTATTTTTAGGTACGCTTAGCAAAATTTATTTTGTACAAAATCATGGCCTGCAACAATTAACACATATGAAGGAATTCTTTATTTTAATCAATTTTTAGCGGGATTTAAAATATTTCTTGAAGTAACTCTTACTATCTTATTTCAATATGAATTACATAATTTCGGTAATGTATAGACTGTTCACGGTAAAGTGAGCACTTATGAGGCCCTAGTTACTTTATTTCAGCCATTTTTTATCCTTTAATCACACCTTTATAAAAAAAATATTGCCGCGTAAATAATAAACACAGCGTGTATATTCCACCGCACTCGGAAGTTAACGCCTAAGGTTAAAATAAAATATATTTATTGACTATTATTCCACATTAGGCTTTCAAAAGTGCTCACTTTACCGTGGATACCCTATAGTTTTTATTGTGTTTTTTTTGTATGACCCAAAAATATGAAAATTGTGATTCTGGCATACCACAATGCAAAAAATATGTAGCCTAAATGTTTTTTTATCCGAGGAATTAGTACTTGTAAGTAATGAGTGTAAGATGAACGGTATTTTTTTTTATTTTTTTTTTTTTGCTAGGTAACAAGATGGCGCCGCGTGGCGTGGTAACAAGGGACGCGATATATTAAATAAAAGTAAAGTTCTCGTAAATAAATGCGGGAAGTGCAAAAGAGTTGTAAGAAATGGCATTTTATGCGACAACTGCGACCAATGGTAGCATTTTCAGAAATGTAGCTATGTGTGTGAAGATACGATTCCAAAGGTATGGTCGTTTGACTATTGTGTTAATGGCGATCCTATCTGTAATGTTGAAAAGGAAAATTTTGTTACCGAATCAAAATCCAGCGAAATCATAACTGAACTTTTAGATAAAATTTGCTATCTCCGAGAAACCATCAAACACTGCAAGATGATCTGAAAGAAACTAGTGAACGACAAAAAATATTATAGATTCTGCCAAGGTAAATACTCAGCCTCAAAATAGTAAAGAAGCTTGTGATACGGCAGATGTGAAAATATCAAAATTCCTGCTTTACTACAGCACGGAGGAAATTGGAAATCACATAAAAAAATAAATTTTAAAAAAAACTGCAAAGCCTCAGAGTATAAAATCCCGCTAATAACAACACAAAACCGGTTTATTCTCCCATATCATCTTCGAGAAGCAGAGGAATAGCCAGCACTTCGTGTACCCAGTACAAATACACCAGTAAACAAGATCTCATCGGTGGAAACAAGAAGGTCATCTCAGTACTCAACCAGGCGAAGAATAAGCGACCATCCCGCACATTCTATGAACAGATCACCAGTCAAGTGTGAAACGAAAAAAGTGCAAATATTTGAGGACAGCCATGCAAGGAAATATTGAGGTATTTTAGGTGATAAATTAGGCCAGGACTTTTCAGTATCAAGTTTTGTGAAACCGGGCGCTCCTATCCAAGAGGTTTTATCCTCAACGAATATTATCTCATCTAAAGATTCTAAAGGTTTTTAAAAATTACTATCATAATTTATGGTGGTGCAATTTATTAAAAATCTAATTATTCATACTCTGCATTATCATCATTAATTGCAGCACTGCCTAGGATGTCTAACACCAATGTTTTGGTTACGACAGTACCACATAGGCACGAATTTAAAGTTGAATAATGTGTAAACATAATAATTGAAAAACAAACCAAAAAGTTAGTAAACGTTTTTAAACTGTATAGTTTTGTACACGTGGTTACTCCAACCTCTGCATTTTCTCGGCAGTTCTTAACTTGGCATAACCTCGACACGTGTTTATGTTCTCTCGTGTTCCTCGGTGCGTCGGCGATTTGCTGGTTTAACTCGGCATAACCTTGGCACGTGTTAATTGCTTGTCCGCCCTCTCAGGCCGACCTGGTCTAGCAACACATGTCTCGCAACACGTGTCTACTGAGGGCGCTAGCGGGGTGTAAGATCAAGGGGAGGGGGTGTGACAGCGGCGCTTCTAATACTAACAATGTGGCACGCGTCAAGTTAGTCATAACCACATCAAGGGAAAACATAGCTCTCAGGTGATAATGCCATGTGACTACCCTAGTGTTACTTCTTGTGAAAACCCTAGTGTTTCTTTTCCTGCTGTTAGTTCAGGTCATTTTTCAGTATAGAGAAAACTGTAGAAAATTATAAATTTCAAGATATGATATCTATAGATGAACTTAAATATACCACTATCTTAAAAAATTCAGGAGGGGGAAATTTTGGACATGGAGGATGACACAATATTAAGAATGCACTTACCATTCTGTGCCACAATGTGCATGGAATAAGGGGTAAAGTCGACACTTTCATAGGGGCTTTGGAATCATATAATTTAGAAAATAAAAGTGATTCTAATATTAATATTTTATGTTTAACAGAGCATCTTTTAAAAACCACGAAATAGATCAAATATGTATATTCCAGACTTTAGGCTTTCTTCATTATATTGTAGAAGTAAGTTTATAGGAGGAGGTGTTACACAAAACACTATTGATTATGACTTCATGGATACTAAAGAAATGCGTGTGGAAAAATACATTGAATGTGCTGTAGTTCTTCTAATATTGGGTACAAAAATCCTTTAATATCCACTTCATACAGATCTCCTAGAGTGAACTTTCCATTCTTTTTCAATCGATTTGATTTAATTCTAAGGAAATTTTTAAATACTAAGAATGATTTTATTATTTGTGGTGATTTTAATGTTGATTTTTGATTTGATAGTCTGTATAAACATAAATTAAGTACATTATTGCAAATGTACAATCTAATTCCAATAGTGAATTTCCCTACTGGAAATCAAAGGAACTGCCACAGATAATATTTTTTTGCATCTCGTAATTCTTTAATTGAATCAATTGAACCTCACGTACATGCTCTCTCTGACCATGATGCTACGGTATTCATAATAAATTACTGATTATATAATAATAAGAACAGAAAAAGGAAGTGGATTAAACTAAGAAATATTACCACCACAACTATCCAACAGTTGAAAAACTGTTCAAGTACTGAAAGCTAGGATGATGTTTGCAATTGTTATGATGTTGATACTAAATTTATTACCTTTCACACGCTTCTATGNATTGTTATGATGTTGATACTAAATTTATTACCTTTCACACGCTTCTATGCCAATATTTTGAACAAATTTTGCCCACAAATCAGTTAATATTAAAGGTAATAATCAAAACCAATGATTGACAAAAGGTTTAAAAATTTCATGCAAGTAAAAAGGCGAATTACATTTGCTTCAGAAAAACTCTAATTTTAAAAGAAGTACGGTATTGTATAAATGTTATTGGAAAATAAGCAATAAAGTTATTGTCAAGGCTGAACAACCGTACTTTGATAGACTTATCTCGAAATCAACCAATGAAATAAAAACATCTTGGAAGATAATTAAGTCCTAAATNAACCGTACTTTGATAGACTTATCTCGAAATCAACCAATGAAATAAAAACATCTTGGAAGATAATTAAGTCCTAAATGGGAATATCGCAAGAAAGTCCCTCTTCTATTATGTTTGAATCAAATCATTCCATGCTATANTCTTCTATTATGTTTGAATCAAATCATTCCATGCTATATTCGGCTGCAACCGCAAACGTATTTAATAAATAGTTTTTAACAGTTGTGGATTCTATAATAAATAGAACTGTCAATTGTGATAATCCTTTAAGGTTACTGCAAGAAACTGTCCCAAACATGGGTAAGGACATCAATTTCGAAATCACAACTGTTACTCCAGCCGAACTCTATAAAACTGTTGCTCAATTTCCGAATAAATCTTCGTTAGGATTTGATGACATCAGAAGTTTCATTTTTTAAAAAGTGTATTGATTTTATTTGTGTTCCCTTATGCCAATATTAACAATACCTCATTTGGTACCGGAATATTTCCAGAGCGACTTACATTTACGATTGTGAAACCATTGTTTAAAAAGGGCGATAAAACTTCACCATCTTTACCATCGACCAATCTCACTCATTTCAATATTTGCAAAACTAATAGAAAAACTTAAGTATAATCAACTGTATTACTATTTTGAAAGTAATAACAGTTTGATAAAAATAAACAGTTCGGATTCAGAGCCATACAATCAGTGAATAAAACTATGTTTAATTGTCTACGTCAGTTTTAATGGCTTTTGGTAATAAAGGTAAAGTAGCTAGTTTGTTCTGTGACTTATCGAAAGCATTTGATTGTGTTAATCACGAAACCTTACTAGCCAAATTAGAGTTCTATGGTTTCAGAGGAACAGCACTGTCATGGTTTTCATCATACCTTACACATAGATATCAACAAGTTGCAATCACGAATCCTTATGACATGAATGCAAGTTTTTCTTAAAAAAAAAAAAAGTACTTTAGGACCTTTGTTATTTTTTATATACATTAATTACCTGACTGCTGCTGTAAATAGTACATCCAGTATTATTATATTTGCGGATGATACTACTGCGATATGTAAAGAAGATAATCTTTAACCCTCAAGTCAACGGTTAATGTAGTTTTTGACCAATTTAATAGCTGATATATGGCTAACAGTCTTACATTAAATTTGCATAAAACAGTCTTGGTAAAATTTCTGACTAAAAATCAACAAGATTATGATATCTCAATCTGCTACAGAAATCATAACTTGAAACATAGTAGGTGAACAATTTTTTTAGGTTTACAAATTGATAACCATTGGAACGGGAACACCCATATTTATAAAATAATTCCAAAATTATCAGCAGCAAGTTTTTAATTATATTATTTATCATATTTAAACACTTCTGCTCTGAAGCAAATATACTTCGCATACTTTCATGCAGTAATGTCATATTGAATCGTAAAATGAGCACCCTCTTCGCAAAGACTACAAATATTACAGTTCCAAAAAAGAGCAATCAGAAACATTAATAAGGAAAAAAAAAGTTATTCGTATAGTCCTCTGTTTAAAATTCTCGGCATATTAACATTTACAGGTCAATATATGTTTTCATCAATTAGGTTTATTGTTAAGAATAACAGTAATTTTGATAAAACATATATGTAACACTCATATAATACCAGAAGTAAAGACGATTAACATTAGCCAACAAACCATCTAAAAATTGTGCAGAATGGTATGCACTTAGCTGGAATTAAATATTTCAATAAATTACGAGTTCACCTTAAAAATGTAAGCAGAAGTAGCACTAAACAATTTAATATTAGCTTTAACAAATATATGTTAGATAATGATTTTTATTCACTTGATGAATTTACTTANAAATGTAAGCAGAAGCAGCACTAAACAATTTAATATTAGCTTTAACAAATATATGTTAGATAATGATTTTTATTCAGTTGATGAATTTACTAATATGAATTTAGTTTATTTGATGGGTAATGTTTATTTCCAAATGTGATCAAACCATATATTATGTAATTTAATGAATGTATTATATTATATTACACTGGCGGACTCTATATCCCTGAGCACATAGCCTTTAACGGATAAATTAGGTGATACATAAAATAAAAATAAAAATACGAAATAATAAATTTTTTAGTGACCAACACACTTAACAGCGAGGTTTTGAGCACCGGTGACGGAGAAATGAAGTGAAGATGGAGCAGATGTGGAATACAAGGGCGGGGGAAACGGGAGTTCCCAGAGAAAACCCACCGGGAAAAGGCAACGTCCAGCAAGTTTCCGACATGTGAAAATACAGGTGACCCCTCAAGGAATCGAACCCGGTCCACCCCGGTGGGAGGCGAGTAGTCTTCACTACTTGAACTGGAAAGTTGAAAGGTGTGTAGAGGCCTTAAGTGTGTTGCCTAGCGCTTGGCGGGAGGCGAGTAGTCTTCACTAATTACTGGCAAGTTGGAAGGTGTTTAAAGGCCTAAGTGTGTTGCCTAGCTCTTGGTGGGGGGCGACTAGTCTTCACTACTTGAACTGGCAAGTTGGAAGGCGTGTAGAGGCCTTAAGTGTGTTGCCAAGCGATCCACAGCTACCGAGGATACCAGTATATATTTTAATATTTTGAAATATTATATGTGCACCAAAAGAGGTGACGGAGGTTCGAATTCTGCAACAACAACCAGTTTTCAGATTTCACGAGTTGTTCCGTTCTCTGCATATTTCGCTTTTTTATTTTCCTGTAAACGGTCTGACTCNCCGAGGATACCAGTATCTATTTTAATATTTTGAAATATTATATGTGCACCAAAAGAGGTGACGGAGGTTCGAATTCGGCGACAACAACCAGTTTTCAGATTTCACGAGTTGTTCCGTTCCCTGCATATTTCGCTTTTTTATTTTCCTGTAAACGGTCTGACGCTTTTTCTTAGGAAAAATGGCAAATAACTGTGAATGTACTACAGTAGAACATCAGATAGCTGTTCATTGGCTGATGCTCAAGCCTTACCCCAGACCAGGTAGCATTGGGTCTTTTGCTCTTTACCTTGCGGGTTAGTTACTGGCTCGAATCCATCGAAGCCGAGGCGTACAAACAGCGTTCCAATTAAAAAAGAAAGTCGAATGTACGTGTGTTTGAGATATGGATTGTCCTCATGTAAATTCGAGAAATTTCCGCGTCTCTAAATATGGGAGATACTTAAGGCTCATACCCGAAGCATTCAAGGCCAAGAAGCGAGGGAGAGATAGGGGGCGACATTTTGTTCTGTATAAATACACTTGTGATAAAAAAAAAAGTATATATCGG
Source organism: Clitarchus hookeri (assembly GCA_002778355.1). Classification (NCBI taxonomy): domain Eukaryota; kingdom Metazoa; phylum Arthropoda; class Insecta; order Phasmatodea; family Phasmatidae; genus Clitarchus; species Clitarchus hookeri. The sequence continues at coordinate 421,337 of NQII01001221.1, forward strand.
TTTAAATCATTTATGTTTACGTTTTCTGGCAAAACGCCGTCCTCCCTGAATATTTATTTACTGAGATACGCGTATTTGCGCAAACAACGATTTCAAAGAAAATGTTTCAGTACATACTCCTCTTAACACGATTGCCTAGTGCGGAACCAGCCAAATAAAATTCTAGGGTTTTACATGTTAAATGATTTTAGGCGTGGCTCGGTTCCTTTAACAATATATCTTTCAAACAAAAACCCACGTAGTCCATCTTTACTCGGGCCACGTTTCTACGAAAAAAAAAAAAATTTATGAATAGTTTTAAATACCCTGAAAATTGCGGATAAATTAAGTTATTTTAAATACCCTGAAAATTGCTGGTAAATTAAGTTTTACAGAATTAACAAAAATACAAAAATCAACCCTTGCTGATTTACTTCTGCGTATTCTCTTGCAGCATGGTTCTTCTCTTCAAAGGGCACAAAGTGTTTCTTGTTGTGTTTTTGTTGGGAAGCGATATTGTGAAGTGTAGCTGAAATAACCTAAAATCATTCAACATGTAGGCCTAAAACCCTTCCACTCGGCCGGTCCCGCTTCAGATGGTGCCCTTAACAGTCTGAGGTAGCGCCGATGGCAACAAAGCGAGGTGATGATGGAACAATTGTTCAGGAGACGGGAGCACCCCGAGGAACTATACCCACCAAGAGCATATACGAAAATCCAGATATGACGCCGCTGGGAGTCGAACTCGTCTCGCCGTGGTGGCAGGCAAGTGGTGTGACCACTACACCTCCGCGACTCCAACAGCTGAACAATCTTAAAGAAGCTATAAACTAAGTCGCCAGACAGGTAGGTAGATAAGGCTTAATTTCTCGTCGACAGAGCGAGGCCATTAGTGTCGAAGCAAGTTGTTCAGGGAAGGAGGAACGGGGAATGAATCGGCCAAGGCGTGGTTTACCACAACGCAACCTCTCTCAGCTGCTAGCCNTGTGAAGTGTAGCTGAAATAACCTAAAATCATTCAACATGTAGGCCTAAAACCCTTCCACTCGGCCGGTCCCGCTTTAGATGGTGCCCTTAACAGTCTGAGGTAGCGCCGATGGCAACAAAGCGAGGTGATGATGGAACAATTGTTCAGGAGACGGGAGCACCCCGAGGAAATATACCCACCAAGAGCATATACGAAAATCCAGATATGACGCCGCTGGGAGTCGAACTCGTCTCGCCGTGGTGGNAAATATACCCACCAAGAGCATATACGAAAATCCAGATATGACGCCGCTGGGAGTCGAACTCGTCTCGCCGTGGTGTCAGGCAAGTGGTGTGACCACTACACCTCCGCGACTCCAACAGCTGAACAATCTTAAAGAAGCTATAAACTAAGTCGCCAGCCAGGTAGGTAGATAAGGCTTAATTTCTCGTCGACAGAGCGAGGCCATTAGTGTCGAAGCAAGTTGTTCAGGGAAGGAGGAAAGGGGAATGAATCGGCCAAGGCGTGGTTTACCACAACGCAACCTCGCTCAGCTGCCAGTCAGGATTCTGTAGGAAATCACTCAGCTTCACATCACCCTCAAGACTAGTTCTTTGCTACAAAGATGAATAATTAACNCAGGATTCTGTAGGAAATCACTCAGCTTCACATCACCCTCAAGACTAGTTCTTTGCTACAAAGATGAATAATTAACTCGGAGAAGCACAGCACGTCATCATCATTCTGAGCGATGAACTAACACGCGCTGACTGCGAAGATAGAAGTGCCAAATGATAGAAACGGCACAGAAGCAACGAACATCCATTATCTTCCCAAAAACTAAAAATACACTTTGGTTGTGTATGTTATCAATTCATCTATTCTTAAAACGACGAACATACATACTTTTCCTCATTTGTTATGCCTACCTCTGTATAATACGTAACTAGAACGCAAGATTACAGGCGATCTGTGCTCGAATCCTGAGTGCAGTATACATAAACGGGCAATTCATATGTGCAAGTTTAAGTTTATGCTGCTTCCAGACTAGCCTACCACCATAAAGCACATATGTTAATAGGCAATTTCTGCGTATTTATACTAGGTGTTTTACTACACTGAGGAGAGACAATACTGCATGACGTTACGCAATGGAAGGATGGCATCGACTCCCACCCTTCTTAAAGCAAATTAACTAAGTTTCCTCTTATATTTATGCAATATACAGTCGTCGTGCCTCGTAAAATTGNCACCCTTCTTAAAGCAAATTAACTAAGTTTCCTCTTATATTTATGCAATATACAGTCGTCGTGCCTCGTAAAATTGTAGTATTTCTTTTCATAATAAAAATACTGACGCGAGATTTGAGGGCCGCGACAGTGATATTTTCCACCTATACAACCGAAATATGCCTCGCTTCCAATTTCAAGTGGCCATACACTCAGTTCATTTCTTCTCCTCGTTTACTGGGTTAGGCAAGAAGAGACGAGCACAGCTAAACAGAGTTTAACTTTATAGAAAACTATTGAGCATTCTGCTGGAAGTAAATATCCCGGTGTATTTTTTATATGAGAAAAAAGTNATTGAGCATTCTGCTGGAAGTAAATATCCCGGTGTATTTTTTATATGAGAAAAAAATTATTTTTGCTATAGTTTAATGGAATTTCGAAAACAGGCAGTTGTTTTATCTACATAACCTAAGAGACAGATATCGTCTTCACCGGGAAAGAATAAAGTCTGTGTAACCATATAATTTGTTGGTTGTATTTAATTCTGCTGCTCATAAATACATTTTTATTCAGTCTTCAAACATATATTAAGACTTTAAAAAAATTCTTAATTCTATGTAAAGCATTGTGCAGCGAAGGTTTTCTGATCGGGCCCCGAACAAGTTCGGGTTTTACCATTTTTGTTAATTACTTTTGAATGACTGGCCGGTCTACCTGGAGATTTCTTGGAAGTCAGCAGCACAAGAGGGAGAAAACTACTGCTACGAGTAACAACTCCTAGTCAAGGCAATGCCTTTGACGCCTTTGTGCGACCGGCATTGAATTCGCGTTCAGTCTTTTTCGTTGTGCGGTGTGAAAACGGTACTTTCAGCCGTGGCATTGTAATTTTATTGGTCGAATGTCTGTAATAAAGTCCAGTGCATTGACAATATTTTAAAATGAAACCGTCTGAAAAAACGTTACATATAAATTCTAGGACGTCAAAATAACGTTTTCAGAGCGCAAATGCTCTGTAAGGTGTACTCGCGCGCGACTCCTTTCACGTGAGAGTTATTTTCGCACGAAAAACAGACCGCGGATGCTTTCCGTATTTTCTTTTGAAAACGTGTACATCGGACACTCCGTAACGTAGTTGACGCGGCAGATCGGCGGGTATCTTAATGGACTACTTGGGCAGCGTTAGAAACGTTTAGAATGAAAATAAATATTTTTCAACGGCTGAGTGCTTGACTGTGCAGCGATTGAAACGTGTTGTTTGTCGATATGCATACAGAGGAAGGAGGAAGACATGCTGTTAGATAAAACAGACACACGGTTAATTGAACACCTTCGAAATTTGGAATCAACCTTTAAAAAACTATTCGCCGTAAATAGTTTTATTTTAAACTAAATACTGGTTACTATATATATATATATATATATATATATATATATATATATAAACACACATACATATTAAGAACGTTTGATTCATGAATTGATGCTGATGATTATTTACAGTATTTTACGTAAACTTAAGCCAGTATGGTTTAAATATGGAAGAGGAACACTACGTAAATCAATAAACATAGTCCATAAACAATAGATTAATAAGTGTGATGAATTCCTGCTTGGTCATTTCTTAAGCCGTACAATCAACAATTTCGGTTCGAACAAAAAAAATACTGGAAAAGTGTTCGAATGGAAAATGCACGACTGTAACAGAACAACGCCAATATAAAAATTCCAAGCATTCAACTCCACCAGCTAACTGCAACACTCGTCGTGCCACGTGGATGGCCGCTTCTCGTTTTCCAATATGAAATCTGTGCTGGCAATAAACGGGCATGCGAGAGTTATGAAGTGGCCGTGCGTGAGCTCTAGTGTGGCGTCAACAAAGGTCAACAAAGGCAACGCTTTCAATTTCAACGGAACGAGCTAGCTAGCTGCTCTCTACACTGTTGATTTCATACCCAGCCGGTCGTGCGAACAGCTCTGTCTGAATCAGCGTCAACAGGCGCACCCCGGGCTACCTCACGGACGTGGTGCAAACCGAGCCACACCCCCCACCCCCTAACACTTAGCCATCAATGCACAGTTCCTCTCAAAACGATTTAGGCTGATTTGCTGCTACGGAGATCGCCATCTGCGGTCTAGAGTAGTTGTATGTGTCTTAACAAGGAGTGAAAAAATCATTAAACAAAAGTTGCGAAGACACACAGAAAAAAGCATAAGGTTGTTGTAACAAAAAATGAAGATTGTGCTATTTATTTAAAAGTTTATGATGTAGTAAAATTAATAATGATGTGACAAGGTTAATAATGTTAACAATTTGCAAATTATTAAATTACTTTAATGCAAATATACTGTTGAAGAGTTAATGTTAACAAAGCCTGTAAGTAATGTTGCAATCAAATATTTCATTACTCTTAAAAAAACAGGAATAACAAAATGTTTCTGTTACTACGACATTAAAGTAATTTGCAGCTTCCACCAGTTTACACTGACTTGACATTGTAAAATGGCGGATACCAGTGAACAGCGATAACCTCGTAAAATGAAACCACTATATATAATTTTAAAACAGAATGATAACTATATGTAACTTAGAGTAGCTCGCAAAACTTTCAAATCAGTTTTCGTGTGCCAAATATACATATATTTCTAGAGCATAAAGTACTTCCACATAACGAAATAGTAGTACAGTTGGTTGTTACGCGTTATGGAATACCCACAATATGAAACGAATTGTCAAAATAGGGCAATTGGTATGACGATGTGTTTCTTGAAGTGAAGATCGTGACGCACACAAGGCGCGGGTTAGATGCTCTTCCCTGCCGTAACTGTTTTATTTGTATGCAATATTTATTTCTGTGAAAAATGATTGATATGACATAACTTTATTTATTTGTAGGACAAAATCTTCCAAAATGTAAAACAATTGTGTGTTGATATATATTATTCTTGTAACAAATACTTTCAGTATACACAATTTGGTAGAAATCGTTTACGTGTTATGGCAGATACAGCAAATATACCTATACAATTTTTGTAGGTCACCATTTTGAAAACAAGTATCTAATCATGTTCAGTCACTTACATATACTTGGCTTATCATAATATTACTTACCTGCAAAATTGGTTGAGAATTGGTTTAATAGTTTTCGAGATATAATGAAAATCTTTGTTTCTCTATTAAGTGCTATTTTACAAAATCTTAAAAAATTCTTAATTTCTTTCTGAAAGCTTCGATGTAACAAGCTGAAATATAATTTGTTTCTCCCCTTGAAGCTTTAAATTAAGGTTTTTAAAATGTTTTCTAAGATCTGTGAGGAAAGATAAAGTGCACTGCGAGCATAATGAAGAGATGATAGAGGTACTTTGTGTCAAAGAACACGAAATATGCCTTCTGGTTTCGCTTTTTATATTATTATTTATATTCATTAGCCTTAGCAACCCCGGCTCAGGACANTTTACAGTATTTTACGTAAACTTAAGCCAGTATGGTTTAAATATGGAAGAGGAACACTACGTAAATCAATAAACAATAGATTAATAAGTGTGATGAATTCCTGCGTGGTCATTTCTTAAGCCGTAGAATCAACAATTTAGGTTCGAACAAAAAAATACTGGAAAAGTGTTCGAATGGAAAATGCACGACTGCAACAGAACAACGCCAATATAATATAATACCGCAAATGAAAAAAAAAATTCCAAGCATTCAACTCCACCAGCTAACTGCAACACTCGTCGTGCCACGTGGATGGCCGCTTCTCGTTTTCNAAAAATTCCAAGCATTCAACTCCACCAGCTAACTGCAACACTCGTCGTGCCACGTGGATGGCCGCTTCTCGTTTTCCAATATGAAATCTGTGCTGGCAATAAACGGGCATGCGAGAGTTATGAAGTGGCCGTGCGTGAGCTCTAGTGTGGCGTCAACAAAGGTCAACAAAGGCAACGCTTTCAATTTCAACGGAACGAGCTAGCTAGCTGCTCTCTACACTGTTGATTTCATACCCAGCCGGTCGTGCGAACAGCTCTGTCTGAATCAGCGTCAACAGGCGCACCCCGGGCTACCTCACGGACGTGGTGCAAACCGAGCCACACCCCCCACCCCCTAACACTTAGCCATCAATGCACAGTTCCTCTCAAAACGATTTAGGCTGATTTGCTGCTACGGAGATCGCCATCTGCGGTCTAGAGTAGTTGTATGTGTCTTAACAAGGAGTGAAAAAATCATTAAACAAAAGTTGCGAAGACACACAGAAAAAAGCATAAGGTTGTTGTAACAAAAAATGAAGATTGTGCTATTTATTTAAAAGTTTATGATGTAGTAAAATTAATAATGATGTGACAAGGTTAATAATGTTAACAATTTGCAAATTANTTTATTTAAAAGTTTATGATGTAGTAAAATTAATAATGATGTGACAAGGTTAATAATGTTAACAATTTGCAAATTCTTAAATTACTTTAATGCAAATATACTGTTGAAGAGTTAATGTTAACAAAGCCTGTAAGTAATGTTGCAATCAAATATTTCATTACTCTTAAAAAAACAGGAATAACAAAATGTTTGTGTTACTACGACATTAAAGTAATTTGCAGCTTCCACCAGTTTACACTGACTTGACATTGTAAAATGGCGGGTACCAGTGAACAGCGATAACCTCGTAAAATGAAACCACAATATATAATTTTAAAACACAGAATGATAACTATATGTAACTTAGAGTAGCTCGCAAAACTTTCAAATCAGTTTTCGTGTGCCAAATATGCATATATTTCTAGAGCATAAAGTACTTCCACATAACGAAATAGTAGTACAGTTGGTTGTTACGCGTTATGGAATACCCACAATATGAAACGAATTGTCAAAATAGGGCAATTGGTATGACGATGTGTTTCTTGAAGTGAAGATCGTGACGCACACAAGGCGCGGGTTAGATGCTCTTCCCTGCCGTAACTGTTTTATTCGTATGCAATATTTATTTCTGTGAAAAATGATTGATATGACATAACTTTATTTATTTGTAGGACAAAATCTTCCAAAATGTAAAACAATTGTGTGTTGATATATATTATTCTTGTAACAGATCCTTTCAGTATACACAATTTGGTAGAAATCGTTTACATGTTATGGCAGATACAGCAAATATACCTATACCATTTTTGTAGGTCACCATTTTGAAAACAAGTATCTAATCATGTTCAGTCACTTACATATACTTGGCTTATCATAATATTACTTACCTGCAAAATTGGGTGAGAATTGGTTTAATAGTTTTCGAGATATAATGAAAATCTTTGTTTCTTTATTAAGTGCTATTTTACAAAATGGCGGACCAACAATATCTGTTTCAAAATGTATTGCTTACTTGATGCTTTGGAAGCAGATCAAATTCGGTTTAAATCGGTTGAATGGTTCCTAAATATTACATATCACCACAACTGTTAAAATAACCTACATTTTGAAAGGAAGTGCCCGACGTGGTTGATAACTATAAGAGTCAGGTGTCCTTACCAAGTATTATGTGTGTACCAAGTTTGGTGACATTCAATTCTCACGTTCAAAAATTTAAAACGGGACACACACACAGACACGCAGAGACACACACAGACACACATTTACATACAACATTTACATACACACACACATCCACACACGGGCAGGGAGTGATCTTATAAGACTTATTTTCTTCGGAAAGTATGCTAGAAACATTATTTATTTATTTTTGGGCTTTATTTTCTTTGGAAAGTAGGCTAAAAATTAATAAATAATGTCTTAATTAAAAAAAAATTTTATAGGATAAAAATACATATTATTACGATTTGATATACCCTATCCGTATAGAAGTAATACGGCTACCAGAAACAGATATATATGTTTGAAGGGTTATTGGACATAACCGCTGAGCTCCTTCGGGTAGGCCAGCAATTACGAGTCAAACCGAAGTAGGGGTCCCCAGATCTTCCGAGGCCTGCCGAGCATTTCCGAGTCAAGCCGAAGACTCCCAGCCACAGCCACACACTCCCATTTAAAATACATTGCCCCATAATTCCCATATATACCCTACTTACCTATAATTATGGAAATTTACAGTTTTCAAAATATTAACTCGCACATAAGTGTACTCACACACATATTATAAACATATCAACATCAAGAAACCATTTCAATAATAAATCACCTTTCTATATCAGTATTTATTTAAAAAAATTGAGATCAGTGATAGCACTAGGCAGTATGCTCACTGACTTAGGACAAACTATCTGCTTCCATCTCTGTTGTCACAATTCGGAGGTTGAACTTCAAAGCCTCCTGGGATAACCTATTCCTCTGTTTCGACTTCAACATTTTCGTTGTTGAGAAAGAAGAATCACAAATATACGTGCTACCAAACATGAAAGTTACTTTTAAAGCAAAATTGTGAGGCTCGGGGTATTTTTCAGGCATTCCAATGTTCCACAATTGCTCATATGTCAAATTTGTTTTTGGAAAAAGTAGAATGTAACTCTGAAGATCGCTCAGTTGTATTTGAAATTCTGGACCATGGTCTTCAATCCTGGCTGCTGTAGTATCGGCGAAAAGCTGGAATATTGTCTTCATATCGTCAATGTCGGACAAAAGGTCTTAAAATTCTTCCTTCAGCTCAATATCATACTGTCCATATTGTCGAAAATTAGCAGAGTTCAATTAATTGTTGATGTCACTGCATGATTTGAAGAATTTCAAGTCCAACTTTCTCAGACCTTCTTAAAAAATTCTTAATTTCTTTCTGAAAGCTTCGATGTGACAAGCTGAAATATATTTTGTTTCTCCCCTTGAAGTTTTAAATTAAGGTTTTTAAGATGTTTTCTAAGATCTGTGAGGAAAGATAAAGTGCACTGCGAGCATAATGAAAAGATGATAGAGGTACTTTGTGTCAAAGAACACGAAATATGCCTTATGGTTTCGCTTTTTATATTATTATTTATATTCATTAGCCTTAGCAACC
>NQII01001221.1:430649-444251 GCA_002778355.1 Clitarchus hookeri
AGCGGAGTCGGCCAAAGCTGCGGAGGACTTAATCCTGGGCAAACACGTCTGTCTCGCCGGAGATCGCCGCCTGCGAGGGTTAGGTCACGGACCAGGGTCACCCTGCGACGATAATCTCTCCCCTTCGGGAGGAGTGGGCGGGGAATTTCGCCTCGTCCAGACTTCCCGCACTGGGGGCGTGATACTGCCACGGCTGCTTGATTGTAGTCTACAGTTAAGGTTTATTCTACCCGGGTTAGGATCAAAACTAAATTTCTCATGGGAGAGTTTGGCATTGGGAAAATTTCCGCCGCTAGGTTCGCAGTGTTCTAAAAGGTAACTTTTAATTAAAATTTTAAGCTACGTTAATAATAACAGCGAAAGATTATACTTAGTTACGAAGGTATTTTACATCTGATTTGTGATTATTACAATTATCCTGTTCTTTGGCGTAGAAAATAGAGACAATCTGGTACATTGCCGACACTAGCGCTTACCTAGTNTATTACAATTATCCTGTTCTTTGGCGTAGAAAATAGAGACAATCTGGTACATTGCCGACACTAGCGCTTACCTAGTGGCGGAAATTTTCCCTTAGCCAAACTTCTAACATTGATCTTCCTAGCCCGTAGTAAGTAACCTTACTACAGTTCACTTGTCAACGGAGCTGACATGACTGCCTGGTTGATCGGTCCTGGCAGAACTTGCCCTTCGCACGGCGCGTGCTCTGGTACTGGGAGCCAGGCGTTGTATTTCAGTAACTAACCGACCTAACCAAGCAAAAACTTACTTGCGATTTCGGATGTATTAAAGTCGTCCAAGAGAAACTTAGAACGCCTACACCTAGGCGAATCACAGCAAATCGTAAATGGTAAGCCGTGAGTGCTAGTCTGGATCCGCTCAATTTACAGCGGAGAAATACAGTGAAAAAACTAGACCCGGTAACAAGTGCACTTCAGATTGAAATCTCACCATAAGGTAAAAGCCAAACACGATGCCACATGACGTCGCTATCCACACTCATCACATACAAAAGACCAGACTACTTCGTAATACGTATGTATAAAATCTGAAAATCACGTAAAGTGAAAGTATTTCTCCTTTTCTCATATCACTGAGCTTTAAGTTACGTTTCTCGTAATACAATACATAGTTTCTGCAAAATCGAATTATTGATGCAAGTGCCAGATCAATGAACACAGAGAACCGCGAGAAGCTACGAAGTTAAAGTAATGGGCGACACAGTTATAATAAAGTAGGATAGTGTGGTGTGTCATTTTTACTGAAGAGTGAAAGAAAATAGCTTGTTGTTGGAATATCAAATAAATAAAATTTTTCGTTGAGAACTTTCTAATAAACATTTATTGAGAATATAATCTATAGTACATTTACTGTAGAAAGGAAGAGGCACTAAATACANGAACTTTCTAATAAACATTTATTGAGAATATAATCTATAGTACATTTACTGTAGAAAGGAAGAGGCACTAAATACATCCACCAGCTGGCTATAAATGGGTTCGCGGCCAAATTATTCAGACACATTCGAAGCCAAATTATATCTTGTAAATGTCCAAATTTTATGCAGTGACTTTGGAGCAATATCATTATAATTACTCACGTTGTTTTTATTCAGAATCAGGAACTGTTACATAGCAAAATTCTTGCTGGCCCTGAAATTAAAAGTCTTGAAGCGTTTGGAAAAGAAATTCGAAACAAAGGAAGTATTTTTAAAATACACAATCACATACAGAAATGGGAAGGTTACAGAGCAAAAGCGACGTAATAAAATAGAACTTTTTCACTAGTCGTACCTATATAATAGGGACGGAACTACGATTTCGAAAAGGTACTGACGGTATCGACTTACGTTATAGACAAGACTTTTCAATCTATCATATGCGGTTATGGTAATGCTTTGTAACGTACATTATCAATAGCTATTTTATTTTTAAATTTGCTCGACTCTTTATTATTTGTTAGTGTACAATGTTGACTAGTATTTAAATAATCATACAATATATCAGGGACAGTATTTATTTACAACGATTGCTCATATTTTATAATTAGATAACATTATCTTGTTTCCTTAAAGTGAACAACAGAGTGTCGACTCCGCAGCTCACAGATAACTACTCCAAAACGGAACTGTACAACCGCGTCGCTCATGGTCGTAAAGGGGTGACCCGGCCGGCTCTCGCAGAGGGTGCTGTCCCAGTCTCTTGCTGATGTACAAAATAACGCCAAGGTGAGCGAGAGTAAAAGTGCCAGTACAGTGGAAATATTACGTCTTAAGGTTATACAAAAAAAAAAAACAGTCCGTTTATTAGTTTCCACGGAATGAAAGGCGTGAATTGTGGTTCACGCCCGGGATTAGGACAAATAATAGCTATGACCGCACACGACACCTGTGCATGATGTTAAATTATGTGTAGTGACCCTGGTTCCACGATATATTAACAGCATATCCAGTCCACATATTCAACAGATGAATACACATTGTGTGACTGCGGAACAACCGTGAATGTGCTGTTCGAAATGCTCCAAGGACTATTAATACTGAATGTTAGCTCGAATAAGCACTATTATAACGCTGGTTCGAACTAACAATCAATCCGGCACCTATAAGCATTTCCATTGCGGAGAGCGTTTAGTACCTGATTTAAAGTAAGCCAAGCATAATACTGCTCTGTTTGTTCTGAGTCGGGAGAATTTACAGCGTGAAAATAAAGAGACTTTACACCTTAACGCGTTATATGTATTTATAAGTTCGTTATAAGTATATTTGATTGTGCAGATGTATCAACACTTTATCAATAAGGCCGACAAAAATACAAAATAAAAATTAAATAGTAAGCACGAGTAGGAAAAAGTATTTGAAACAATGACTATTGCTGCAAGCCAACCGGTACTTGCCAGAATTACACGCAATAACTTAATACTTGGATTTTTTTTAAAAAGTTGTTAAAGCCGGCGCCACACGATAACCATTTCCGTAATAATTTTCATGCCCATTTATCTGCTAGCGTTTCTGCTCCCGTGTAGGTTACATTGCGAGCCCCTTCGGAAGGGTCTGGCTTCGGGTACAACAGTTTTCGTACTCAAGGGCATGCCCGAAACGGTAATTGTACGTTAAACACATTTCTTCTATACGCACGAAGTTGACACAGACAATATGGCGGACACCCGTGTAACAACCTCAGGCCGTATATGTCCGTTTACGAAAAGATTACGCGGATTCTGTAAAACGTATTTATGCACAAAATGAAACTAAGAGTACGCGTAAGTAACGGGAAACGATTCAAATTACTAACACGATCATATTAAAACAGTAAAACATACTTTAAAATAAACGTGATAGGCTAACTGTGGATCTTTGTCGTGTATATAATATTTTACACGCCCGGTCCGTAAGTTGTATGTGTAGCTCTGTGGGTTGATACGCAAGTCTTAACTGTAGAGTTCAAAACTCCGTCCTCTCAAGAATTTTTTTAGTTATTTTATGTAATACATAATTGCTGTTTACAACTTATGTACTTGTTAGAAAACGTTTCGTTCTAGAATCCCTTCGTCTAAAAGCAATAATAATCAAGTAACTGCACAGTGCAATATACTAGGTTGTTTGCTAATGAAATAGATTTTTTTAAAGTAGATTATTTGAGCTGTGTATCATGAGTAATGTTAACATTGTTAAAAGCCTTATTTTTAGTGTTGTGATACTTTCGCCTTATTTTTTCCTTCTAATGTAAAAGCTTGTTTTGTTACGGGAAGCACAACATTTTATTATGCTTGTTAAAGATAAAAATTAAAATAACATGCTAATGTTTTGATGAGTGGCGTAAATGTCCATCCTAACTAATATTATAAATGCGAAAGTGTGTTCGTTCGTTTGTCCTTCTTTCACGTCGCAACGGAGTAACGGATCGACGTGATTTTTTGTACAGAGATAGTTGGATGGCCAGGAAGTGACATAGGCTACTTTTTATCCCGAGAAAATATATAATTCCCTCGGGAAATTTTTATTGGAAAATGAAAAAGTACACAAACGGAATAACAATGCAACGTCGCAACCGAGCAACAGATCGACGTAATTTATGGCACAGAAATAGTTGGAGGGCTGAAAGGTGATACTGGCTACTTTTTATCGCAAGAAAATATATCAAAAATCTACAAATGATAATAGAGAATCAAGTCGGAAAAAAGTTTGCCGTTAGCGCGTTCTCTTGCAATACGCTTTCTAAACAGTTAAATATTGAACAATATCATGTAGTAAAGAATTGTGTAGAATAAAAAGACCTAAAAAAACAAACTCCACGTTAGCATGAATCTATCTATAACAGAGAAATACTAAGTGTTTTTACAATTTAATTCGCCGAGACGTTGAGTTTTATAATATGTATAGAGTAAAGAAGATTAACATTAATTAAAATTCAACTTTATTTTTTAAAAAAACCCAAACAATAATTCTGTAGTTCACGCGAGCGGAGCCGCGGGCACAGCTAGTAGTACATAAATGTCAATACAGTGCCTTGTTTTCCAGACATTAATAGTGCCGTTACTCATATTATTTTTCATACATTAATAGTACTTGTACTCATAAACTTAAATAAATGCACCATTTAGGGGAAAAAAACACTTTTTGTAATTTCTGGAAGCACCACTAAGCGACTAAATATAATATTTGATTGCATCTGTACCCCGGCTAACTGCGGGCTGTTTGCCATTTGCGAGTTCTTTTGCCTGCCATTTACAATTTTCTGCTAACACTTAGGTAACATGTGGGTAAGAACTGATGCATTCTTTCTTCTCTTATGCAATAGAACATTTTATGACTTCTGTTGTACTCATGGATATAACAAATGGTGGCAGAAATTGGGTACAGTGAAGTACGCAATTCTTTCTTTGATAATTCGCTTGTGTGTTACAACTTTTGCCACTCCTGATTTTTCCCCTAAATTAGTTAAGGCTGTGATAAACTGAGAAATGTCGTTATCGATAGTAAAATACATAAGAACATGTTTTAAATTCTTTAATTTCTGAAGTTAAAGATCGTATCGGTATATTAACACAACAAAAAACATTTTAACTAAACAAAAATTTTATTTTTTCAACGTGCTTTAATTAACCGACGGCTAACAAACGCCGTTTATATAGCACGAGACTGTAAATATAAAAAATAATTCGAAAACACGTATTCGACTTATGGTCGAAAATGCTTCCTTAGGTGGTGCTAAAACGCAAAGTTTAATATAAATATCACAGAAAATATTTAAAATTGAAAAAAAAAATACGCTTAAGATAACGTGTAGTTGAACGTACAGTATCTGCGATCACTGCAAAACCTGTCGCTGGCATCAAATTTTGTTATAAAAAGAATTAGGTTTTCAATCCTGTTGTCGCATACAATTTCGTGATGCCGAAGCTAAATTGGTATGCCAAGGACGGTTTAGCAATCTTCAATATAAAAGTAACGAAAATGATAGTTTTGTACGATGACTCAAAATCCCTAAGTTTTCGAGTAATTCATGAATTAAGTTCAAACCATTAAATAATTACACATTTACTCGATATACCATTGATTCCTGTTCATTACTGCCTCACACTCATACAGGATCTGTCTAAAGAAATGCTATCCAATCGTAGTATTAGGGGCCTACGTTAAAATATTAACAGCTTGTAGTAGTTCATCTTGCCACCGAATGAATGTGTGAATCCGCGGGGCTCTTTCATTACACAAAATGAAATTACGATTTTTTCTTTCTTTTATTCTACACTATAATTTACACAATTAATCTTAAATAGGTACGTAATCTCCTTCTCGTATTTGAAAGTTGTGTTGTGCAGTTTGACATAAATAATATATGNTTAATCTTAAATAGGTACGTAATCTCCTTCTCGTATTTGAAAGTTGTGTTGTGCAGTTTGACATAAATAATATATGTATTGGCAAGCCAGGTGTGAAACTACGGACCTTTGAAAATATCCGCGAAGTCCTCTCTTCCCGCGTGTTGAGATTTCGGCTCTTCGGTTCAATTTTCCGGCGAGGCTCTAACAGAAAACAACAATGCGTCCTGATAGGCTCTTCAGCTCTCCGCTCTGGCCTCTGCNAATTTTCCGGCGAGGCTCTAACAGAAAACAACAATGCGTCCTGATAGGCTCTTCAGCTCTCCGCTCTGGCCTCTGCGCGTGATCGGCGTTTACGGCATTACAATGGTGAAATCAGTATTTGGTCGTAAAACTCGATTCCCGAAGAGCCGGCACGCAGGTAAGTAAAGGGCCGTGATCAATGTTTTGGGCCTAGTCGGCGGTGGAGGAATGAGCTCCGCCCACCGATTTCAACTGGGAACGCTAAGCCGTAGGAACATAGCTCGACAACTCCCGCCTGTTCTATTCTCCCCGACGGTAATTCCGGCATAACGGTGGAAGCGGGATTCGGCACGCGGGNCCGTGGAAATGGACACGACGTGCCTCGCCCTATCGCGGCAGACACTCAGGGCCGCCAACTGTTGGAACGTGAGAGAAGCTGGAACCCTGTCTCCGCAGAACGTTCGCACTGGCGAGTATAGTCTATTTGCGGATTCTTCACATTTTTTGAATAAAACCTATGAAAAAACAGCTCATGTATAGTCTAAAAGTATAACTTCGGCAGGACTACAGAAAAGTCTTAAGTAACCGTGAATAGACTATTGGAAACTTTGGCATTTGATTATACATTAGCTTTGGAGCTATGGAGCTTGACCCAATGGAACCACCAAAGTTAAGGTAAAGGACTCCTGACTTGCGATTTCGAAAACTTGAAACTCAAAGTCAAATTCAAGCAGCCGTTTTACCGAGAATCAACTCAGAGGTTAGGTGGAAGCAATATATGCATTAATGCCATGTATTATTCTAATAGATATGCATATAAAATACATTCAATGGCGATAGGAATTAAACGATTTCCCTATTCACTTTTCATAATTTTACGTTGATTACAAAACCGATTTTCGTTGCCTGAGCTTTGACTTTACGTTTGCATTAGGCATGTACAGGTTATTATTGTAAACGGAACGGAAACTCAAAGACAAATGCTGAAGTNTGACTTTACGTTTGCATTAGGCATGTACAGGTTATTATTGTAAACGGAACGGAAACTCAAAGACAAATGCTGAAGTTTTTTATTTTATAAAGACCTTATACGTGCTCGCACTGGCTATCCAGGAACCAAAAGTCTAACGTCCCTAGTGAACGCGCTAATGGCAGTGGCAATGTGCAGGGGTGACTAGGCGATGTCAGGCGAACCTGGTGGCCGTGCTATGGGGCCTCCCCTACCTATCCACCGGTTCGGCAAGTGCATATCGAGGTGCCGGTGAACCGCAATGTCGAAATGAGCCGGGCCCCGTCCTGCTGAAACCACATCGCCTCACGGGCATCTAAAGGAACTTCCTCCAAGTATTCCGGTAGCACGTACTGCAGAAACTGTAGATAGCACCTCCGAGACTGCGACCGTGCGGTACTGAGCGGTGTTATCAGGCACGCAGACCTGCGCACATGCTGGTTACAATGTCACGTACACAAGGTTGCATACCTGCCCCTGCACATTACCGCTGCCATTAGCAGGTTAACTATGGACTTAATGAAATATGCTCCAGTTGTACTTATCTACCTCAGTCTGGTGTTTATCATAATTTGTTTGTCAAAACTCGGTATGTTCAAAAATTAACAAATAATTATAGCACTACCGGAATAATTTTTAGCGCATAAAATACTATTAGTTTTGTATTATATAGCCCTACCACTGTCATGTTGCAGTAAAGTGAGAAAAATAAGAGACTTTGTAAGAAATACTTATTTATATTTTTACAAATACGTGATACGTTAGTTCGCTATTTCATTGACTAAAACAGTTGAAATTATTCACTTTCAGGTAAAATGCGACGGNAATACGTGATACGTTAGTTCGCTATTTCATTGACTAAAACAGTTGAAATTATTCACTTTCAGGTAAAATGCGACGTGGTTTTGGCCCAGATTCCCTTATTGGAATACTGAAACAATGTAAACAAATATGACGCGTGGTCGGAGACAGAGAGAGAGAGAGAGAGAGTGAGTGTGTGAGTGTGTGTGTGTGTGTGTGTGTGCCAGCGAGTACACATTAGTGCTCTCTCCAACGAATTGACACGGCCTGGGAGAAAGAAGGGACGAAATGCAGATGTNGCCAGCGAGTACACATTAGTGCTCTCTCCAACGAATTGACACGGCCTGGGAGAAAGAAGGGACGAAATGCAGATGTAGAGGAAACGAGAGTATCATGAGAAAGTCCACCTGTTACCACACGTTCCGGCCTCGAGTCCAACGACAATAAAACCTCGGATAACTACTGTAAGACCGCGTGCTAAACACACGGTTGCCTGAGACAGCTATGAGAATGTGATCTTCTCAATCGAATGTTACCGCAACGTGAAATTTATTTTAAATTATTTAGTGCTTGTTAACACTTTAGCCTTGCAGCTAAAATAACCGGAAGGGCAACTTTCAAGCCAAGTTAGTTCTACAGGCACCCAATTCACGCCCTTGTCTTACCCGGAGTTGAATTATACAACTTCGATCATGCACTGTAAATGAATGTGTGTGTATGTATATGCCTGTCTGTTATGTGTAAATACAAATACATTCTGTATATGATCCGTAAACCTATCACACTAAAGTTGGGAAAATTAACATCACTTTTTAACATCTGCATATATGTAAAGACGGAGACAACAGTCGCTTCTTCTTCCTTTATTATAACTTGACGACACAACTGAACGATTTGACTGCTTGTATGTGTGTCACGACCGAGCAAGAACACAGAGGTTGAATTCACATTCACTCAGCGAATTAAAAAAAAAAAACTTATAGGACAACAAAAACAGCGTTTCTCTGAGACGTGTCAAGGCTTTCTGCACGCGTTCGTTAACATTCACAGTTGTGGTAACTGAAATACAATATCCGAGTGGTTTTTTCATAAGCTAAAATGATATATCATACCCGCAGCACACACTACACTAATGAATAACCAAATATTTCTACACGGGTACTTAAAACAATGTAGCATTAAGATCTTTATACACAGGACAGCTCCTAATTAAAAAAATACATTTACTTACGGGTTGGTAAACTAACATGTCACACGACATTCCTGCGAATATAATAATTTTAACTTATAATTATTGTGATAAACTACCACTTTGTTAGTATATATTTGACAAAAACATAAATCACAGCTTTGCTAAAGATATCTTAAAAATATGAGATCATAAAATTTGTTAATGATTTTTTTGTAAAAGTTATAACTTTATTCACAAAATCTTGCATACGAAATTGTTCCTAATGTTTTTGCGTAATTTAATGAAAAGAACGACTGAACATTTATTTTTACTTACGCCATGTAGTATATACAGTATTTACAAAATCTATTTATCAACATTTACAAAGTAATAAAAAGCACCAGCGAAAAAAAACCCCAGGCTGTGTTTTGTCAAATGCGCAGCTGTCCTGTAATATGGGATCCGTATGGGAGTCAAGTAATATTATAATTGGTCAATTCATCATTTCATAATGTGCGGAATAGTGCACCACAATTCCGATAAAGTCATGAGTCATTTGTATGACATCAAAATTTTATAGTCATAATTCAATACAACCTAAAAACATTAATAAAAATAAATATATTTTACATGTGTAAGTCACAGAAACGCCATAAACGCTAAAATAATGGAAAACAATAAATTCAGGACGCAGTAAAAGTTATTACAAAAAATATAAACCAAACAACTGGCGATTTTGCTACTCAGAAATTTATTACGATCACTTCTTCAAAAAATATCATACATTCACGTGGTAAAAATCAACATGAAAGCGATTTCGTTCGACACCTCTGTTTGAGTCTTCAAATCGGAGATCACTTTGATGCATATCTGTGTAGGATAAAACCTCGTGCAGAATACAAGATACTGAAGAGTTGCTGCAAACTGTGTAAGTTTACTGTTCGCCTACAGCACGTTGCCCCTTCTCGCAGTGTTTACTTCAAAGAAGCCAAGAAATAAATTATGTTAGTTGCTCCATCGGGTTTTAGCACTGCATGGAATGCTGATTTCGCATCAACTCAATTAAATATAAATATATAATTAGGTTACAGAGAAATCACCTTTCTGCGCATAGCTAAGAACTGATGAGCGTACAATAAATATTTCATCACACACACAAACATATATGTGTGTGTAAATTCGTGTACGTGTGTGTACAAACACACATACAGCACATACAAGCTGTTACGGTAAAGTAGGCTCTTTCGCAATCAACCTTTAAAAACAATCACTGCCCATTAACAGCACAGAAGCTGTCGCACACACGGGCATGTAGGAGCCGAGTTAAGTGGCACCAAAACATATTAGTTCCAAGTCATGACGTTACACTGCCAGTGTAGGTAATTTGTAAATGTATGGCAAGTCAAGACAGTAGTTATCTGCTTTATTTGTGCAAATTAGTAACACGTTTAGGTTCCTGAAAATTGGACGTTTCCACTTGACTAAGGCATGCATTAAGTCATTAGGACCATGGTTATGTAGATATTACATATGGCGGAATGATACAACATGAGGAGAAAAGTATATCTTAAGCGCAGAGCTTTCAATCAATTAACCACGTAAAGTCTCTCTACGTTTACACACACACACACACACAAACACACACACACACATATATATATATATATGTGTGTGTGGGGGGGGGGGNGGGGCTGTAATAAAGTTAGAAGTAATGGCGAAGCTGAGATTGTAAAAATGAGGAGCGATTCGATTAATTCATCGATCTCTGTCTGAGAATGTTACGGCCCCTCAGGGATGTCAGCACATAAGGTGTTCATTTCTGCTGGGCCTCCGTATTCAGTGCACATGAACACAGATACACACACACATATATATAATGTATAGTTTGGAGTCGCTAATGGAAGGTAATGATAAGCGAGGCGTGGAGGAGAGCTGTGAGCGAGCTCTGCGCCCGGAGCATCCCGGAAACGGGAGCCGACGGCGAAACTGGGTCAGGCAGGCGAGGCTGGCTGAGGCACTCGGCCGGCCCCGCGATAACCGGAAATTAAGTAGAAATGAAATTACAGAGGGCACTGCGGCCGGGGGACGGCGATGTGCGGCACGGTCGCCGAAGAGCGCGCGTCCCGCGTCCGGCGGCGCAGGAAGCGAACCACGGGGCTGCGGGGAGGTGGGCGAGTAGTGACGCCACCGTAGCCAGCGACCGAGACTTTTATCTGAGCTGGCGGGAGCAACTTATCTTAGAAATCAGTATTCGAGTCCGTTTTTTAGTATCTGAATTTTGTGCAACAATCATCACTTAACTGATTTTGTGTAAAGCTATTTAAAAATAAAACTATAAAGTTAAAATGTTAAAATGGTAGCATTTCTGCTTTTTTGTCTAAATCCCTTACCGGGAAGTAAAAATGAATGCGGAGTTGTATCCGCAGTTTCATCCGTAAGCTACAACCCTCTAAAATAATATTACAATGGCTTCAACAAGGTGTGTGTATGCATGTGTGTTTATATATAGTTACGCGCTCACTGCTTCGCATTCCACGCGAGCGAGTGGAAGTGAAGGAGTGCAGTTATATGATAGCGGCGGCGGCAAGTCAATGGAATGTTTTGTATTACAGGCGCGCGCTGAACCAAAAGCTACGTATCTATTACGATAAAGTGAACCGATACGATAATCCTTTTGCGGCGCGCATCTGATGACCTTGATTGTATTGAGTTTCTGTATTTATCTGAAGAATGTTGTAGTGGTTTACAGCCTTAGTTGCCCTAAGAGTGACTCGGCGCTCATCAAACTTTCGAGGTCAAGGCCAGCAAAGTATATATTGTGCGACGGGCCTCCGGGCCGAGAGTTGTTGAATGGATGAGTTGAAGCGATAGAAGACTAGCGAGAATAGAAACGTGCAGCTAGAAAAGTGACCAGCGGGTCGGAAATCAGCGACTCTGTACATCAGAGCAGTGAAGAGAACTATTGTAGACTGGACTATTGAACTGGATGCGTCAGTGAAAGACATTACAAATGATGTCAACAGATAGACTTACCGTGTGTTAATGTAATGATAAATATGAGTTAATTGACAATAACAAAACAAAGACATAAAGATGTTAATTATAATTGAAATACACTAAATACTGGGCTGACTGTAAAACAAAAAGAGTAATAGCAAAGAAAGATAATTTATTGCTGTAAATAATAGCTGTGTGAATACATTAAAAATTAAATTTTGTCATTTTATAGACCTCCATCCCTTACGAACTCAGATAAGACTCTCTGGCATTCATGTGACACTGGTGTCAAAAGTGGGATGGAACAATTAATTGTGAATTAAGTTAGACAGTAGGCATATAATAGGTGATATTTAAAGAAATTAATTGATTGTAATAGTTGTAAGCCGCAAAATTCAGACTTTTTTGTACAACAATCGAAGCGAATGTTAACTAAAAAAATGTCTTCAGAACTGGAAGCACTGCGGGCATTAATTGAGGGATTAAGTAGCCAAGTGAACGCAAGTGTAAATAGCTTGAGAGAAGATGCAAATAATAAATTAGATAGTGTGAACGAGAATGTACATAGTTCTGTAAACAGCGTTAACGAGAATGTAAATAGCTAAATAACTAACGTAGGTGAATTAGTAGATTGAAAATAGACACTGCAAATAAAAATATATAAGTACATAACTTTCTTGACATTGCATAACTTACTTAACACTAACTAATTACAGTAATTCATCATACCACGAAAATATTACAAAAGGAGAAAATATCATCCAAAAAATATTTTAGAAAATTGGACGACTAAATACAGATGTGTCTACACAGGACAATGTTTGTGTTAAGCAAGTTATGTAATGTCAAGAAAGTTATTTACATCGTAGGAAAGCAAGAAGATCTGTGGCATTGTGGTCGCGCAGCCAAGAGAGGGGGGAAGGGGGTTTCAATTAAGACCGTCCCTTACGATGGCCAGACTTCTTGGCGGAGTACCAACACCAGTTTGAAATAGTCGCCACCCTAAATGACTGGACAACCAAACAGCGGGCTTACTACCTCGCGACTGTACTGAGAGGACCCGCACTGAGCATACTACAAACTCTGCCAGAGCGACATCGACTAGAGTAACCCACGCTGGTGTCGGCCTTGGAGCTACGTTTCGGCGACCAGTACCTGCAACATGCCTACCATGCACAGCTTCGAAACCACATCCAGGAACCAGGAGAGCCACTGCAGGAGCTATGGCAAGATATCGTGCGGCTGTCTCAACTATATCTGAAAGGGTACCCCGAAGAAGCGTACGTCATCGTCGTAGCCGGCTTCATCGATGCCATCGGCGACACAGAGGTACGGCAAGCAGTATGTCTGGCGGCACCCCACAACATGCAGGACGCCCTGGCCCGAGCACTGGAGGTCGAGTCAGCAAGATAGGGGGCCACACTCCGACATACGGTACGGGCAGTGGCGCTGAACGAACACGACGAAGACAGAATAACGAAGACACTGAAGGAGTTGCAGACGACAATGAGGGACATTGCTTCCAGGGTAGTTGCTACAGAGTCTCATCACCCCCCCC
>NQII01001221.1:444370-459628 GCA_002778355.1 Clitarchus hookeri
GAAGGCCCCAATTGTTTTACATGTATAGCAGGTGAAACAGGATTGTTATGCAATACTGGTGAAGAAAACTTTAATGATGTTCCTTGCCAGATGGTCGTCGACACTGCAGCGACCATAACAGTAGTGAGACCAGACATATTCGGGTCTTCCCTCCAGCTATCGCCCGACGACATTATGGAACTGTGCTATTTGACTACAGTAACAGGTGAGACCACACCAGTTAGAGGCAAGAGAAAAGTTATATTGAAGTTTGGTGACTTTAGCATTGAGTACGAGGTTTCTCTAGCAGAAATAGAGTATGAATGTATTTTGGGGCTTGAATTAGTACGCAGGCAGAAGTGCTGTGTAGATACCAGACTTGGTGTGCTACAGAAAGGCAGTACAGAGTTGGAGGTGTCAACATGGCATGATTTGTTATCCCCAAATTAGCTTCTCAGTGGTATGTGGTCCACCCAATGTGCTGCCTGCNGCGACCATAACAGTAGTGAGACCAGACATATTCGGGTCTTCCCTCCAGCTATCGCCCGACGACATTATGGAACTGCGCTATTTGACTACAGTAACAGGTGAGACCACACCAGTTAGAGGCAAGAGAAAAGTTATATTGAAGTTTGGTGACTTTAGCATTATTGAGTACGAGGTTTCTCTAGCAGAAATAGAGTATGAATGTATTTTGGGGCTTGAATTAGTACGCAGGCAGAAGTGCTGTGTAGATACCAGACTTGGTGTGCTACAGAAAGGCAGTACAGAGTTGGTGNGCAGGCAGAAGTGCTGTGTAGATACCAGACTTGGTGTGCTACAGAAAGGCAGTACAGAGTTGGAGGTGTCAACATGGCATGATTTGTTATCCCCAAATTAGCTTCTCAGTGGTATGTGGTCCACCCAATGTGCTGCCTGCTCTTAATGAAATTGTCATCACAGGAAGATATCAAGGAACGTTTGTCAGATGTTTGGGTCTACTTGATCCAGCAGAGACGATTAGCATCCTGCCAGGTAAAGTCGTTGTGGCATGAACTTTCGTTTCTTATAATTCTGACAGTATTTCAGTTCGAATGATAAATTTGTCCGATAGTGCCATTCGTCTTCAGGAGAGGTGCTTGCAAGCAGGTCACGCAGGTACTTCCATATGTTCCAGAATATTTCACAGTAAAACAAATGGAATGTCATTTTTACCAGAAGTACTAGAGGAACTGATAGGAAGAACAATAGACAATCTTAATTGACGACAGGAGAAGACTGTCTCTGAATTACTGCAGAGTAACATATGGACCAAAAGACCTTGCAAAGACTAATATGACATGCAATCATATTGATACAGGATATGACAGGCTCATAAGGCGTAAACCAAGACGACTGCCACTAGCTTTGCACGAGGCAGTTGAGGTAATACTGAAGGAAATGAAGGAGTAAGATGTTATGGAGCCATCACTTAGTCCATGGTCATCACCCATTGTACTTGTTAAGAAGAAAGATGGTTCGTAGAGGTTTTGTACAGATTATCGTCAGTTTAGTAATGTGACAAATAAAGACTCGTATCAGCTTCCAAGAATAGAAGAGACATTAAACAGCATAGCAGGCTCACAATTATTTTCTACTTTGGACATGAAGAGGGTACTGGCAGTGTGAGGTGGCTCAAGAGGACCAAAGAAAGGCTGCATTTTGTGTCTAAGGGAAAGGAACCTGGTAGTTCAAAGTTATGCCTTTTATGCTATGCAATTGCCCTGCCACCTCCCAGCAGCTTATGGAAAAAGTTTGCCCTTTGGATATTTGTCAGGTTTACCCACATTACATTGTGACAAGAAGCATATTTGAAGAGAACCTATCATGCTTAGACTCTGTACTCCATAAAGTGGCCGCAGCCAACTTGAATCTGTTTCCTACGAAATGCCTCCTGTTTCAAAAGAAAATAAATTTCTTGGGACATGTACTGTTGGCCCATGGAATCGAAACAGCCCCCGGGGAGACCAAAGCAATTAGAAATTGGCCGACACCAACTGACAAAAAAGAAGGGTGGAGTTTTCTAGGATTATGTGCATTATACCGTCNGCAATTAGAAATTGGCCGACACCAACTGACAAAAAAGAAGGGTGGAGTTTTCTAGGATTATGTGCATTATACCGTCGATATGTACCTGGGCTCGCCACGATCGCCAAGCCACTACATTAACTGACTGAGGCGAAAAGGAGATTTCATCGGACCACTAAGTGTGAGAATGCTTTTAGTATTTAAAGAAAATTCTGATATATCTTCCAGTCCTGGGTATTACGAAAAGTGAGGGTGTATTCATTTTGGACTCAGATGCTAGTGATATAGGCATTGGATCTGTGTTATCACAGGTTCACAAAGGGAAGGAAATACCACTAGAATACTTCAGTAAGGTATTGCATAAGCCTTAGAAAAGTTACTGAGATACATACAGGTAGTTTCTGGCCATGTTAAAGGCAATTTTACACTTCCACCCCTACCTTAATGGCAGACATTTCATTCTAAGAACCGACTATGCTTCATTATGCTAGCTACTAAATTTCAAGAACCCTGAAGGTTAAATATCTTGATGGATACAGCATCTTCAAGAATATGACTTTTAAATAGAGCAAAGATCTGGATTCCTTCACAGCAATGCAGATTGATGCGCTGTCTAGGAGACCATGTGGACCATTTTGTCATCATTGCGAATGCCAGGAAGAAAAGTGTGGTGAAACGCCGAAGGTACGGATAACAAGATATCGTGGTTATTTATCTTGTGATAGGTCATGTACCTGGAGTGATAAGGGTATTAAGAAATATCAGCTGAATTATCCTACTTTGTAGCCATTATTAAAGTGGAAAGAAGCTTACTGTCGTTCAAAATGGGAAGAGATATCCATCCTGAGTGCAGCAGTCTAAGCACACTGGGCACAATGGAATTCCCTCGTACTGAAGAATGATGTTTTTTTTTTACAGAAACTGGGAAAGTAATGATGGAAAACACACATGTTTACAGTTGGTCCTTCCAGAATGCAGGGTTCCAGAAGTCTTAAAGGAACTGCATAATGCAGCAGCCAGTAGGCACTTTGGTATTTGTAAGACTCTTAACACAGCTAGACTGATATTCTAATGGCTTAATTGTCGGGAGGACGTTGAGAAGTATTGTCGACTGTTCAACACCTGCACTGCGAGAAAGGATCCAATGCCTGGGGGCAAGGTCTCCTCCAGAAATAAAATGTTGGAANACTGTTCAACACCTGCACTGCGAGAAAGGATCCAATGCCTGGGGGCAAGGTCTCCTCCAGAAATAAAATGTTGGAAACCTATTAGAGAGGGTGGCAGTATATATTACGAGACCCTTGACTGTTACAGAGAGAGGTAATCAGTATCTATTTGTGTCTCAGAATTATTTTACTAAGTGGCCTGAGGTCATTCCCCTCTCAAATACAGAAGCACGTATTGTGGGCAATGCACTCATAGAGGGTGTCTTCTCGTGGTTTAGGTTGCCGCTTTAACTAAATTCTTAACTGGGAAGAAACATTGAAGTTGTGGCGTTCCAGGAGGCAACAAAGATTCTGGAGATGAGAAAGTCTAGGACTACAGCCTTACACCCTCGGTCGGATGGAATGGTCGAGATTCTTATCCGCACTCTGAAGCAATACCTGTCAACCTTTGTGGCAGACAACCAAAAGCACTGGGATCCAAAAGTGCCACTGTTTCTTCCTTCTTACCACTCAGCAGTTTACGAGTACAGAATGGGCAACACTATCATAGACGTTGTTTGGAATAAAACTATGCCTCCCTAATGACCTGCTGTCTGGTCGACCGACAAGAATTAAGTAACAGACTTGTTCGCATTCTTGATTCTGCTCGACAGCAACTCAGAATAATAGCGCCAGGATGAAGACGCGGAGTGTAAGGAGAATGTCGGGCAAGGTATTTCAAGAAGGACAGCTGGTGTAGCTGTACAACCCACAGATGAGAAAAGAGCACTGTCCGAAGCTTTAGAAATGATGGGAAGGCGCCTAAAGGATTCTGAATAATATCAATGATGTTGTCTTTTGGATTTGTCATCAAGGTTCTCGGGCAAAGTCGATGGTTGTCCACATCGACCGACTGGCACCCTACAAAGTGCAAAGTCTTTTCGGGACGAACAGACTTGAGGAGGGGACAGTGTTACGCACACTTCACATCCCACGCGAGTGAGTGGAAGTGAGGGGCAAAGTAGTTGCATGATAGGGGTGGCAGCAAGTCAATTGAATGTTTTGAATGACAGGCGAGCGAACTGAATATCTTATTCAAAAAGCGAGCCGACACGATCCCTTTTGTGGTGCGCTGCTGACCCTTGTTGTATTGAGTTTCTGCATTTATCTGAATAATTTTATAGTGATTTGCTGCCCTAATATCTCTCGGCTAGACTCGGGGTGCGGCGATCCTTCCATGTCAAAGCCAGCAGCTATAAAAGGTGTTTCGGGCCTCCGGGCCGACAGTTGTTGAATGGATGAGTTTCAGCGATAGAAGACTAGTGAGAAGAGAAGCGCGCGGCGAGAGAAGTGACCAGCGGGAGGGAAATCTGCGACTGCGAACATCAAAGCAGTGATGAGTAGGACTGCAGACCGGACCATTGGACTGGATGCGTGAGTGAACGATATTTTATTACAAATTATGGCAACAAATAGACTGAAAATGATGATAAAACTTATGAATATGAGTTAATTGACAATTACGAAACAGAGACATAAAGAAGCACGTTAATTAGAGTTTAAATATACATTAATAAGGCGCTCACTGAGAAATAAAAAGAGGAATAGTGGAGATAGATAATTTAATGCTGTAAATAATATCTGCGTAAATAAATTTAAAATCAAATTTAGTTAATTAAATTTTATTAAGACCTCCATCCCTCACGAACTCTTATACGCCCATCAGGCATGCATTTAACTATATATATATATATGTTATATACACACACACACACACACACAGGCACCGAATTCTTGTTTCCAGAGGCGGGGCAAATCTGAAACTTTCTGGGACAGTATCCATGCTCATTTGAATCTTATATTTCTCCCCGTTCTTTACCCTCCCCCCTCCTAAATTCGTATTGTGCGTTGTATGTTTTTGCTTGCGGTTATGCACTGATGTAATATTTAATGTAGCCCAAGGTTTTAAAAATTTTAATAAAGTTATTTGTAAATAAATATTGTGGTTTTTAGCTATGTAAAGGGCTATAAAAAAGATATATTTTGGAAATATTGAGGCAAGCAGTCTCCAATATATACTAATATTATAAATGAAAAAATGTGTTTGTTTGTTTGTNATTTTGGAAATATTGAGGCAAGCAGTCTCCAATATATACTAATATTATAAATGAAAAAATGTGTTTGTTTGTTTGTCCATCTATTACGTCGCAACGGAGCAACGGATCGACGTAACGTTTTGCACAGAGATAGTTGGAGGGCTGAAAGGTCATATTGCCTACTTTTTATAGCCAGAAAATATCTCAAAAATTTTGCTCAGTATGTAATTTCCTTTAATCATTCTATGTTAAACGACATACCAATTGTAGTTTTTAAAAAAGACAATAGATGGCGTTCAAATAGTTTCAATTGACTGCAATTGCTTTTGGTTGCATTTTATTCGCTTTTCGTTTGGTTTTGTTGTTTAGGAATATTTGAATATTGTTCAATTTAATAAACTGGATTGACCTTTGGTACTAATTTGCACTTTGAATTGGATTTGTTGGTTTGGTATTTGTTTTTGTTTAATTTTCGACATTTTTGTTGTTTAGTTTTTCATAGTTTGTTAAATAAATAATGCCTCGCAAACGAAAATCAAGCCTTCCAAGAGCATCTTCTCAAGCACAAGCGAAAATATTTGCTCGATCGCAAGATTCTTTAGAAGATACCGAATTTAGAAGACAACAGCAAGCACAGCGACAAGCTGCTTTGAGAGCAGCTGAATTGCCTGCTCAGATTCAGGAAAGGCTCGAAGAACAGGCCGCACGCCAGTAACATCTCAGGATATTAGAGACTCCTGCCGATATTCAACTCCGTCGAGAGAACGGGCAGAGTGTCAAGCCGCTTTGAGAGCCTCAGAAATGCGTGAACAAGCGCAGCTGCATTTAGAAGAACAGACTGAGCGTCAAGCGCTATTAAGAGCCTCCGAAACGCCTGTTCTGACCCAACTACGACTGGAAGAATATGCAAAACGACAGGTTGCTTTAAGGGAATCCGAAAAACCTGAAAAGTCACAGGTGAGAAGAATCGATTTAATGACGCGTCATTTCATTACGATCCCTTAATTGATTATAAGAATGATAGGCTTATTGTTATCGGACTCATGGACAAGTCGTGCCGGTTTTGTAGCGCTTCGAAATTGAAAGATGAGTACGCAGGGATGTGCTGTTCCCGAGGGAAAGTTTCCTTTCTTTTACTTGGTGAGTCAGAAGAGCCTCTGAAAACTCTCTTTTTGTATGATGATGATGAATCACGGCGCTTTTTAAATAGGATCAGAAAGTAAAACTCGGGATTCCAGATTACATCTTTTGGAGTTGACAGAGAGATAATAATGCCCAGATTTTCGCCAACGTGTACTGTTCAAGGGCAAGTTTATTATAGAATAGGTGCGCTTTTTCCAGCTGTCAATGAACAGCATAAATTCTTGCAGGTATATTTCATTTGTAACTAAGAAATTGAAACAAACCGCCGCTGCTAATTTATTCAAGGAGTTGAAAGTGACATGGTGTTGAAAATTCAAGGAATGTTGCATGAACACAACATCTTGATAAACATATTTAGAACCGCTTTAGAGAACCTGCCACAATAGGATTTTAAGGTAGTCATCCATGCTGGCCGGACTCCACGTGAAGAGCATGAGAGGTGCTACAATACATCTTTAATTAATGAAATCGCTGCAGTGGTGAGCGGCGACCAGTTCTCATCACGAGACATTGTCCTGCGAGCACANTTAATGAAATCGCTGCAGTGGTGAGCGGCGACCAGTTCTCATCACGAGACATTGTCCTGCGAGCACATGACAATAGGTTGACATGGGTGGCCGACACTCATAAGTTTTATGACACCCTGCAACATCAGTTGATTTATAGCAAGGGACAAGAAGGATGTAATTTTGAAAATCTACTCATTAATCCTATTACAAAAAAGCCTGTTCCGAACAAAAAAGTTTCGTGTATGGATTTTTATGTGTATCAACAGTATGTTGCGAGAGAATGATTTCAACCTCTTCACACGGTGTAGACAAGTTTTTCATCAATTTCTGGTGGACATGTATATCAAAGTAGAAAGAGAACGCCTCCGCTACATATCTTAAAATAAAAAAAATCTGAGAGTTGAGAATTACATACATCTGCAAAATGCTATTAATAGAGATGCTAATGTAAACCCCAGTGATTAAGGTAAAATGGTAATTCTTCCATCTTCATTCGTCAACAGCCACTGATACCTGCACGAATGCACACAGGATGCATTCGCCTATACACGGAGTTACGGTAGACCCNATTCGTCAACAGCCACTGATACCTGCACGAATGCACACAGGATGCATTCGCCTATACACGGAGTTACGGTAGACCCTATATTTTTGTCACTTTCACTTGTAATCCCTCATGAAAGGAAATTACGGAGGAGCTAATGCCTGGACAAAAAGNCTTCCATCTTCATTCGTCAACAGCCACTGATACCTGCACGAATGCACACAGGATGCATTCGCCTATACACGGAGTTACGGTAGACCCGATATTTTTGTCACTTTCACTTGTAATCCCTCATGAAAGGAAATTACGGAGGAGCTAATGCCTGGACAAAACGTTACTGACAGACACGACTTAGTTGCCAGTGTCTTTCGTTTAAAAGTACAAAATTTAATGAATGTTATTACCAAAGGCAAAATATTCGGAGACGTACAGTGCTACATGTATTTCATTGAGTGGCAAAAACGAGGTTTGCAACATGTGCACATCCTAATATGGCTCAACGAGAAGCTGCGCCCCAACCAAATAGACGACTTAATAAGCACTGAGAATCCGGATCCAGCACAAAATAAAGATTTGTGCGTAACCATAGTCCGAAACATGGTTCACGGTCCATGTGGCATGCATAACCCAGCATCGCTTTGCATGAAAGGTGGGAAATGTACAAAAAACTTTCCACGAACGCAACTAAAAGAAACAGTGCACAAAGATAAAGGCTACCTGTTATACAGACGCAAAGCACCAGAAAATGATGGTAGGAATGTCACTGTCAAGTTTCTAAGTGGGGCGTTCATAATCTTAGACAATAGCTGGGTTGTGCCATATTCGCCCATTATGTGTATAATGTTTAATGCTCACATTAATGTAGAAGCTTGCAGCTCTGTCCGCGCTATTAAATATATATATGCAATTATATAAATAAAGGAAATGATCTGGCGATATTCAATCTCAGAAATGAAGGTGGGTAGCAGTCCGTTAATGAAGTCCAGACCTTTCAAGCAGGGCGTTATGTCAGTAGCAACGAGGCAGCCCCTTGGTTTCCCCTTACATGAGAGACATCCAACTGTTACTCATATTGCCGTGCACTTGGAAAACGGGGAGCGAGTGTGCTTTAATGAGAACAACTTCAATGAAATGGGTCTCATCACCGCCCAAGACCACACTAACAGCCTTTTTCCAGCTTTGTCAGACCGATTCTTTCGCAAAAACTTTGTTGTATGCCGAAGTCCCCCGTTACTACACTTGGAACACTTCAAGAAAGGAGTGAAAACGCCGCGTTCAAGGCACGCCTGTTGAAAATTGGCCTGGAGTTAAATCATCAGATGCCCTTGGCCGTGTGTACTCCGTCCATGTAACACATTTTGTATGCTTCTGTTTTCGTATGCTGCTGCACCACGTCCGGGGTCCGACAAACCATAGAGACCTTAAAGCTGTCAATGGTCAGGAATGCGCAACGTATAGAGAGGCATGTGAAGCTATGCGTCTGCTAGAGAATGATAATAATTGGGACGAAACAATGGAGGAAGCCATGCAGTGCCGGTCCCCAGCCAAAATCAGGGAACTATATGCAACCCTCATATCATCTCGCGGCCTTAGCTATCCCCAACAGTTGTGGGATAAGAACAAAAAGTACATGGCGGAAGACATTTTGCAACGTCTACAGCGTACATACGCGGACATGACATTTAATAAATACATTTATAACTAAGCCCTTGCAAAAATTTAAGATAAAATAATGGCAATGTGGGGAAAAAGTTAAGCGATTTCGGAATGATTAGCCCTCCACGATCAGACGCAAGTGAATTAAGTGACAAAATTGTTCGAGAGTTAAACTATGATATCCCAGCGTTGCAGCAGCAAGTGACTGAAATGTTGCCCCGGTTATTACCGGAACAAAGACACGTGTTTGACCAAGTGTTACGTCAAGTGGAGTCAGGGAATGGTGCACTCTTCTTTCTAGATGCCCCTGTTGGAACGAGAAAAACCATTTTGTTAAATTTATTTCTGGCCCATATAAGAAAAGACAAATAAATTGCTGTAACCGTGGCTTCCTCCAGCATAGCCGCCACACTACTGAACGGAGGCCGTACCGCGCATTCCGTGTTAAAGTTGCCACTGAATCTTGCTCAGGAAGAGTCACCCATCTGAAATTTTAGTAAAAATTGCGCTCGGGGTACAATGCTGCGTCAATGTAAGTTGTTAGTGTGGGACGAAAGCACAATGTCACACAAAAAAGCAATAGAGGCCCTAAACAGAACTCTACAGGATATCAGAAACAATACAGACATTATGGGAGAATGGTTATATTACCTGCTGGTGACTTCCGCCAAACTCTACCAGTGATTTAGAGGGGCACATCTGCAGATGAAATCAAAGCCTGTCTCAAGTCATCAAACTTATGGGCAAATGCCACAAAATTAAGCTTGACGACAAATATGAGAGTGCACCTCTACAATAACGTTGATACATGACATTATACTGATACACTATTGGAAATTGGAGATTGGTGGTTAGAAACAGATGCCGAGGGCTTTGTGTTATTAATGGGGAATTTTATAAATTTGGCGCAGAGTGATACGGAACTGATTTCTAGCGTTTACCCAGATGTACAAAGAAATATAAATGATGACCAGTGGCTATGTAAAAGAGCGATTCTAGCACCAAAAAATGACATCGTTAATAAAATTAATACTAATATTTTGAATGTAATCGACGAGGCTTCGTGTCACACAACTTGGGCGGAACATAATTGGTGCCACTATTCTGACAGGAGTAGGAAAGGGCGAGAACGTAATCATCCCCCGGATCCCTATAACCCCCACAAACTTTCCATTCTAATTCAAAAGGTTGTAATTCCCTCTCAAGCTTAGTACTGGTATTACAATAAACAAAGCGCAAGGGCAAACATTACAGGTAGTGGGGGTGCACTTGAAAAAACCGTGCTTCTCTCATGCCAGCTCTACGTCGCATGCTCGCGTGTGCCCAATGCCCAAAATCTCCACATCTTAGCGCCAGATGGAAAGATGTACAACATCGTGTACAGTAGCGTCCTAAAATAGTGCTCTGTTCTGTGTTTATGATCTGTGTCTGTCTACTAACAAATACCTTTATTCCTCCCTATAAGTTTGTTACTATAACCATGCGAACGAAGCCGCGGGTAAAAGCTAGTAAGTTATAAATACTTGTTACAAATTGAAGAAGTCACCAACCACCGTTTATCAACACAGGGGAGCGACACCCCTGCTGGCCGAAAAGTGAAAGGGTGATCGCTCTAATTGCCTCCCTCTNTATATATATATATATATATATATATATATATATATATATATATATATACGCATAAGACAGGGACTGAGTTTATCCGTGGACTTTTAAGAGATGATTCCTTATGCAAAATCAAGGGGGAAATAATCGGGATTCAAACAGTATTTTTGCGAAATATGTGGGAAAAATTAAATTAAATTACAATTCTCTTAACATTGTTTTATGATGTCGGAATCTTCAACCCAAGAGTAAANGGGGGGGGGGGGGTGGAGGGGATTTATGAACGTCTGATGGTGGTTTATTGAGTAGTGTGACCTAATTAACAAAAATTGCTCATTTGTTGCAACTGCCCAGGACTCACAGTTTCCATGTAAAACACACCCTAATCTTCCGGCTGCAGCTATACAGCTCCAGGCCCATACGCAATACCAGTGCATCCTGCAAAGAATCATTCTAACTGCCACCAAAAACAGACAGCTTAGGTACTGTAAGCATATTAACGTATGGTACATGTTGTCTACAGTACTAGTTAAAAATGTTCTCCATCAAGGCACTGTATCGCTGCAACTGAAGCTTTGTTGGGTTTTACACGAAAACGGCAGGTCCTACGTAGTTGCAACAAGAGGGCCACTTTTGTTAATTAGTTCATACTGCTCAATAAATCAGCATCAAACGTTCATAAATCCTGATCGTAAAAAGTTTCTACGCAATAAGAAGCTGGGCACCCCTACTATTTTCATTACGGTGGGAGGTATCAATGACAGTTTGCTCTTAGGTTGAAGATTCTCATAACATAAAACCATGTCAGAAGAATTGTAATTTAATTTCACTTTGTTTCTAATATTTTGCAAAAATACAGTTTAAAAACTTGTTTTTCAAGTGCTCGTGCCTCAATTTCGAGTTTATGTAGAAAGTTTCCCATTTCATTTTTTTATGTTGCATAAGGAATCACCTCACGAATTTGTTGCTTGAATTCTGTGTCATCATGTGACTATGTATGTATATATATAAAATGTCTTTTCCACATATTAGTACATGTTACAAAATGTTTTATAGCAATTTTTATGCACCAAATACCAGATGTATGTTGAAACTTTACAACGAAGTTCCGTCAAATTCACGCTATTCTTTTCTATGAGCACGGTTTATAAAGTGAGCTACGGCAACAGTTACATGGTAATTGCTAATAATATAAAGTTTACACTTTAAAAAATCCTAGCCAGAATACACTTTTTAAATTTTTCAGGTGAACTCTAATAACATATTTATCAACCTCCGTTCAACAGTAAATAATTTTTAGGTTAACATACACGAAAAATTGCAACGCTGGTGAGGTCATGATCAACAGTTACTAACTTGGCATAACTATGGCGGCGCCGATGCCATGATTTGTAGGATGCCGTAACAATCTGCATAGCTGTAAATGTGTGACAGTGCATATTTCATATTTGGTCGTCACGAAAGCCCAAGCGTGCATAGTAAAACAACGAATCAGTCACTTAACAATTGGAATTTTTTTTTTTTTTTTTTTTTGAGCGGTTAGTCACAAAACTCCCTCTTATGACGTTAACCGTTCGAGTTCGAGATGACTTTCAGGCGGGCCATAACAATTATTATGATCCCTCATATTTATGCGTTTCGAAGATTCCAATCCATACTCTGATGTCCAAGAACTTCATGTATGTGATTTTAGACCGCAAGCACTAAAAATATGGTAACAACATAGCACTACTTTTTATAGTTCGGTACCTGCACTACTGTAGTTAAGCGAATAAGAATTTACACCAAACTAGTTTAAAGATACGGACATATATTTTTTCAAAGACTAATTTTTAAGTACTGTTTTAACAGTAAAACACCCATAGGGCTAACACTCGAATTTTTGGCCACAATTCAAAAGTATTGGACTCACGAGTTATGGTACCTTGATTTAATACTTTTTCTGTGTTTAGGACGACCGCTTAAGACAATATATTTTATTGTTAGTGCTTAAGTTACAACGCCCTTGTTAATTGTATATCATATGATATTAAACGTAACTTTGGGCATGTCTGTATACTCACAAATCAGTACAACCCACCCACAATAAAATATATTTTTGAGTTTTCAGGTTAATTTTTCTTTTATGATTAAAAAATTAAGTTTTATTTGTTTACGCTTGGGTTTAGTAATTGAAAAATTTTAGAATAATTCCTTTCATAATCGTCACGAGAGAAACTTTTAATACAAGTTATAATTTAAAAAATATTTGAATGAATTTTTTTTTGAAAATATGTTTTGCAAAACCTTACAGCATTACAAACCAATTTATAACAACATTGTATTCGATGTATTAAAACAAAATGTACTCCGAACCATGCTTAAATCGCGCGTTATCATAAACGAAAAATTTCTAAATTCGTGGGTATTTATAAGCTCATGTATCTTAGAGTTAATTTTAGTCCGTCCACAGTTAACTGAGCACTTTTGAAAACCCTCCTTACGGTATACTTTTCTTCTCATTCGTATTCTTCCTGTAGAGTATATGTGAGTTTAACATTGTCATTAACAATCTCACTTTATTCATGCGTTATCCAAGATTCTTCGTGAAATTTTTGACAAAGTACATGTGTAAGCAATGTGTAATTTTGTACTATTATATACGTAAAACAAGAAACACTCAATTCAGTAGTTACAAATTTACATATTACACTCTCAGTACAACGTCAAGTCTTATAACTATTGCCTGGTAAGTTAACAGTGAGCTGTATGCCAGTATGTACTGTGAGCACGTGATTACGGGTAGTGATTTTTTTAAGGCTGATTTCTAAAGTTCTCACTTGCGCTTCGGCTATTGTAACCACTCTGCATTTATTATTTCTTCTACTTCAAATATTTTCCGACACTTTACATACCTGAAAAGTTTCATAGATGACAGTCGTAGGAAAACCCCACATCACTGTGCTTCAAAGATTTCCAATAAAGAGGGATTTGTGAAGCTTTACATATCTCTTAGGATCCCTTTTAAAAAACCTACGCACACGACAGAAACTACAGCCAGATTAAAGCTGCTACACTACAGCATCAATGCTCACTTGATGAAACTACAACGAGAAAAGAATTTGTTACAACCACCATCGATGGAGCTGAAGATGTAAAGGTCGCATAATCATAACAAGAGACCCGTTAAATACTCGACTTCAACTTGGACCTGAAAAAAGATTGCACATTACTTGCGCTGACGCAAGTTCAAAGCCATGGCCAAGCACGAACATCTAGGTAATACAAAGCATTTGTCAAAATTGAATTGCAGTGCTGTTTTGAAGTCCACAACCGGCACGTTGTTAGTAGACCAATCCCCCTCATCAAAAAGGACCATCTCTGGACTGCCGTTCTATATTTCATTCGTTCATCCACGTTTAACGAAGATTCAAAATAAATACACAGCGAGCTTATATTTATTGCATGCCCTTAAAAATAAAATTTTCCTTTGAAGTGTCGGTAAAAGATCGAACCTAACGAAACTTAACCCAGGAGGTTTGGAGAATTCACAGAGGTTCTTAAGCTGTGTTTCATGGCCACGTTTAGTAAAATTATATACACGTAAGGGATTATCACTTAATGTCAACAATACGGTCACTCCTTTTTTTCTTTTTGAGTAGTTCACTTTTCAGATATTCCATTAAAGTTTCTGCAAACTAAACTATGAAAAGGAGTTGTGATACAAATGGTAATAATGTAACGTTCAGGTGCAAATAATGCGTTCCACTAGAGTTGCAATTTTTCTATAGGCTGTTCACGGTAAACTGGGCGCTTTTGATAACCTTGCTTGAGATCTACTTGTATAACCACTGTGTATTCTTTCACCATCTGTAAAATTAACATTGCCATGGGCCTGATCACTTTATTCATGTGCCAGCCAAGTAACAATGTAAAATGATTAAAAATTAAATATTTTACAAATTTCCTTATTTTTACGCTTATGTGAATTAAAAAACAGATAGCAATATAAATAATTTCCCCTGACGCTACTAATTGAACGTTAAGTCATGGAACTACTTTATCTCTGTCGTTACCAACTTTAATATGCGCATGCTAGTAGTGTGCACGTTAAAATATATGCAGTAAGGGGGCAATGACATTTTTCAAAGGTTGTTTTCGAAAATACGTGCTTGCAACTGGCGGACTAAGACAGCATTGTTCAGGAGTGCCACCGTTTTCAACACTTTTTAACGAGTAGTGCTTTTACTTCGTCGCCTAATTGTTTGCGACGGGCACGATGCTCTAAATAGTGGCTCGGATTCTGGGCCAACCAGTGCAGGCCTGTCGTTCTCACTTGTTCATTAGCTACCGCTCTTGTGAGATTGACCGCTTGCCCGACAGAGTGAGACACCGGTGTCAACGATGACCGCAGGCTTTAGCGGCTGACAGGTGACAATCTCGCAACGTGTATTGGCGTGACCCTACATTTAAATATTCATCCCGTTCTCGTGTCACGACTGTGATGCGAGGAACGAACGATCCAAGCATGGGATCGCTCTGATCTGATTTGCTGG
>NQII01001221.1:459667-475944 GCA_002778355.1 Clitarchus hookeri
CCACTAGACACATACACAGCCACCTATACACAAAACCAAACATACTGTGCTCTGAAACATCAACTATAGTAAGCGGCTTAAATGGCGGACGGTTGTTAAGGCGTTAGCTTAGAACGAGTTTTCCGGTGCGAATAGACCGTAAGCAGAGGGTCTGTAGGCCTTGTTTAAGTTAACATTTTAAGTTAGTTCCATTTGTAATCATTTTGTTACCATCTCCCCTCTGAAATAGAGTTCCGGAGTTAAGAAATTATATTATATATATATATATATATATTTAAATATCCGCAATACTCCGTATTAGCCACACTAGCTCATTCGATTCAAAACACTGTTAATTTTTCCTCACTTTCTGAAGGTGTTTTGTTTGGATAATTTATTTTTGGTCGTACCTAGAGATGACTGGCATCTGCCGAGAGTGAGGCTTAAGTCTGTCGTCTGGCACCTGATTACAATACAGTAGTGATAGCCTGACTTTACAAATCACCCTCCTTCAGAGACACAAAGAAGTAATTTTACCTGTGAACAAACAACCTCACTGTCTCCCCGCACCACTCCAGTAAAGGTAACTGAATCTTGTTTCTTTAATTTCCCTATTTATTTACAATAAAGTTAAACGCAACCTTTTTTTTTCTACAAAATACAACTATCTGCCCCTACTCCTAACATTTCTTACCTTTATCAGTGAGAGCAGCAAGCATGTACCAATATTTTTGAAGATACTAACAAACTTCTTGTTTGATGTTTTTAGTTTAACACAATATTTTTAGCAATACTTTTTCCAGTGTTATCATAATTGCATACATTAAGCAATGTTGACAAAGAATCAGTAAGAGTATTTATATGTCCAAACCGTAAAATAAATTAGGTGTAGAGTGCCCGTTCCTCCAGCACAGCAACCAGTCTTCATGTTTCAAGACCTACTGCTTTTATGTCAATAGCACAATCAAACTAATGTGGCCTGAATTCGACAGAGCACCAACCTCTGAATTCCAAAGAAAGTAGAATATGTCCAGAATATATTCGAGTAGAACAAAATATTAATAGCACGTCGCGTATCTGATTAAAAACTAAACGAAAAGAAACGACCACGTTATTTTTTATCACGTGATTTTGACAGTTCTGATGGCGACGAGTGAGTCAGTATGCGACATGCTCAGAAGGTGTAAATCAGTCAACGTCACATTAAGATTGCGTCCGAACTGGCCCGGCCTGTAAAGTCACCACGTATAGAAACTATAACGCTGTTCGAATTCTCACTATAGTACACAGAGGCTCTCTACTTTGCAAGTACACAAAGTTGCTTACTTACTGGAGTACTTGAGTACTTACGACAGTCATCATATTGGTTTCGTTTGTCGTCGTGACTGTTTAGAGGTTATAAAGAAAGCTAACTTGAAAATTCGATTAATGTATATTGTTATACGAAATCTACTTCAATATTACATATCTAACAATTTTAGGTCATCAATTTCCCTTCGTTTCCCGTGAATAGTTTACTTACGTAGACTGTGTAAGGTTAGCAATCATGCTATACAAATTTTTATGTAGAATGTATTGCCAATTAACAAAATATTTTTTACAATGTAAGATATAGTGCACTGTTCATATTTAACCTTGACTAAAATTCGTTACTGTATTCTTAACTTTCCTGAAATTTGCGGTTATGGGAAACGCAAAGTTAGNTAAGTGAATGTAAAAATATGTATTATATTTCACTGTTGGCTGTGTGTTTACATATTCGTGTTTAAGGGATAAATAATATTCGATTAGCAAAACGCTCCTATCTTTACTATTTCATGCGTAGACTCATTATTTACCCGAAAGTAAAGCAAAATTCGACTAAATTTCTTCAAGTAAGTAGACTATCTTATCATAATCACTATTTTACTGTCGTGTTTCTCCTATACTTCTATATTTCTCCTATATTTCTACTGTGCCGCCTATTTTTTTTGAAGAGATTCGTTTATGAGAGCGAATTTTGCCTGTCTAGAAATGACTGGCTACGCTTATGTTCTTGCCCAAGAAAGTAAAACCTACTATTTATTATTAGCTAGACAAAAGCAACCAACCGACGCCAACAAACGAGTGCACGTTCAGCTCGTAAAGCAACTCTGCAATGTAATAACTGCGTGGACTGATCTCATAGCTAACCCAGCAGCATACTTGGATATAACTATCCAATTTCTAATAGCATTAAATGACCTAATTCTGGCCAGGCAATAAATACGTCGTAGAAAATTGTAATTAAAACGCCACAAGTTAAGCTCTCGCCAGCACATGGGAGCTTACTCATACCAGTCACGGTCTAGGACAGCTGTAATTGGCTAAAAAATCAATCGGAGGCGGGGCTTCGTCACAGCTGACCAAGAAACAGCACATTACGTTTCGGTAAACGTGTAAACAATTTAAAATTGAACTGAAATTAATATAGTATGTTACATAATATTTAAGAAATTGTGGATTAGAGTTAGTATTGTATTATTATTTAATAATGGTTAGCTCGAAACAAAAATTTTTACATGTGTATATATAGAGACACATCTTTCCGATATTTTCACTAAAAAAAACAATACATCACTGTAGACAAAAGAGCAGTACAATATATAAAAACAGCTGTTTTAATATATGACACCAGAATTGTTAAAATTAAGAGCGATATGATTGTTTAGAAAATAAAAAATGTCTCAACTTGGGAACTACAGTTTTCATATTCAAATAACACACATCAGTAAAAGTTCTAGTTCAAAACTTACTGTTTCGCAACGTAACTTCCCTACAACCTTTTAAGAGTCGAATATTTCGCTGGGAACATTAATTCAGCAGGGAGAAATATCGAAACACTGTTATGTCACAGTAATATCAAAACAGTGTGTAATTGAAAAACTTATTTAAGGAATGTGTTACAAACCGCTACTGAAAGTCGCATTAGTTTTTTTTTATATTAAACAAACAGTCAAGATTTACTACTGTTGGACCTACCTAACCTGTTTCACCACAGTCTCATTACTCTCATTTCACAAATAACTAGAGGTTAGGTTATAATAGATAAAACAGAGCAATGATTTTAACGTTTGATATTGAGATTATAGTTTTCAATTTCGTATGACCCACAACGCCACGTTCGTTCATTTAACATTGTCTGATCAAAACGTTCGTGTTATCGGCAACGTTTCTTTTCTTGCTGAAGTTTGTGACCAATAATGTTATTTTCGATATTGAAATGCTCCCAATACACTTATATCTAAACAGCACGCCACATGTGTTTAAGATGGAACTGAATTAGGGAAAGGAAACGTAAATAGCATGGGTAACATTAAAATAATAAATGAAGGTGGTAATAATAACAAATGCTGCAACATGGTAGACTGGTGAGGTTGGCGATTGATTGTCCTGCAAACGCCGGTAATTCGCATGTTGTGCAGTGTAGACGTAACGGGGTTTGTGCGCCAAGCCAATCATAGAGCATTCGAAAGTAAACAGGTATGGAACAAACACCACATTTAATAAATCCACCGTGTTTGTGCACTGAGTAGTAAAAATATTTTATATCCAACAACCAAATGTATGTATATCCACTTGGCTATCAGAAAACTAAAATAACCCATAGAGAAAATGTTATTTTACAAATAACGCAATTACAAAAACCAATGAATAATACTTCACCTAAGAACTACTTTCTTTTTGCCACTGCCAGCATTACATTCTTATCTCTGTTCATAATTTCTACTGACTATAAAATAAATTAAAAACTTTATAAAATCAGAAAGTAAAATATTAATTGTGCCAAAAAAATAAGGTATTGCAAGCAAGTACGCTGAAGGAAGAAAACATTTGTTTTTAACAAGCAACTAAACAAGTTATATACCTTGAGTGATATTTTGAAGGTGTGATTCTAAAAGTGTGAAGTAACTGTGAATGTATTATACACAAATAACTTTTGTACTAAAAATTACGATAGGAAGCATCTCTATGTCTCGAACTTGCTAAGGAAAACAAGAAAAAGTTTATGCATTTTTGACATACTCGGGAAGATGATGTTGGCCCAAAATCTGAGCATATTGTTTAAAAGCAGTTCTGGAAGACTAGGCATTATAGTGTCAAATGAGATTATTGTGCAAAGATTTATTGTGAGTTTTCTTTTTTCGATGATGGTAATCGGACACTGACGCTTGGTATTAATATGGTGCTCTTGTTTCATGGAGATTTCAAAAATGACACAGTTCCGTCGCAATATTTAAAATCATATCACTCCAAGAAACTTCGAAACTTCATATTAAAACAAATGTTATTTAAAAAAATTTTGCTAATGCTCTAAAAATAAAATTTATATATTCCGTACTTGCATAAAGAACAATCAGATCTCAACAAAATGTGCTGGCGATCGCTATTGCTTGAAAAATCTGGAACATATAATAGTTTCGCCGTCCAACAGGAAGCTTGACACTTATATTTATACCTTCCATATAAAAATATTTTAAAATAATCACGCCGTACATTACCCGGAAAACGTTTTCATCCAAAGGCAGAGCCTTGGCGAACCTCCGCTATTCATATTACCTCGTTTTAAATAAGATTTCCGTTAATACAGTTTTGTATGCGACCTAAAAAAAAAAATATATATATATTACACTTATTTTACCTTGCACTTCACGGTACGAAAAATGACAAAGGGCATAACGGATGCCGTGCACTTTTATTAACAATTAAAAATTCTGGGAGATGTGAAAGTGGCTACCAAAGAGTGTGNNNNGGGGGGGGGCGGTCTACGCGGCAAAGCCACCAACATTTAAAGCATTTTTTGTCTCTCTCTTATAGTATCCGCTTCCTCATGGTTGGCATAGGTGGGGTA
This sequence comes from Clitarchus hookeri, assembly GCA_002778355.1. Taxonomy (NCBI): domain Eukaryota; kingdom Metazoa; phylum Arthropoda; class Insecta; order Phasmatodea; family Phasmatidae; genus Clitarchus; species Clitarchus hookeri. Next base: position 464,517 of record NQII01001221.1, read on the forward strand.
TTAAGACGCCAAGGGGGCTTATCTGGTTTGCACCGCGGCATCCCGACACTGCAAGGATTATCACCGGGGCGTTTAGCAGTGCAGGTCTGCAATGCTGGCTCGACTGCCCCCCAGTGCCGTTTTCCCCGGCGCACTTCAGGCGACATATCCCGGCTTTAATGTAGCGGCCATTATCTGCGTCCTTCCCAGCTTGCAATTTATGGCAGATGTAAAGTTTTACTTGAACTTGTTGGGGGAGGGGGCTACGCAACAAAATAGTTAAGTGACATTTAACTAAATATAATGATAGCCCCCAGCTACTTTACGTTTAATAGCAATAACAAATATTTATTCGTTATAAAATACCAGGCAGTCTCTCTATTGCAGATGGCTGCACGCCAGTTTTGGTGCTACGAAGTCCTGAATTCGAATACTACTTCAGCTATTGATATGTGATTTTAGGTATAGGTACGGCAAGTTTGGTACATAATCCGCCAATTGGTTGGTCGGAAGGCACAACAACGAGGAAGTTAACTAACTCTGTTCACATAAGTTGATTATTAAAAAATGTTTTACTAAGGTTAGTCCACAAAATATGGAGTATATAGCGCGTTAAAAAAAACGTTCGAACTGCCTGCGTTGATATTTATTCCTTAAGAATAGCTGCTAAATTTTTTTACTTTGTCATTAGCGTTTTCCTTACTTCCACTATGTAGCTGCTTGTAACGTAATTTTATGATGTGAAGTCTTGGGTTCGAATTCCTAGTAGAGCATAATTATGTGTACATTTTTTTTATTCTAACTTAGAACCTCGCGACCCAAAGGTAATAACCATGTAGAACCGAAGTCTCAGAGTTCTCCAAATAATTTTTCATATTTATATTAATTTTGTAATTTTTTTCCGCGTTGTAGTTCGAAACGCAGAGTATGTGACAATATTATCTTGTCTTTTACATTTAATTGTTATTTTTGAATTATTTTTTGTTTAATGAAATGCATAGTTAACGAAAATTTTAAACATGAAATGATAGTGCATGAGAAACAGTAAACCGGATTCAGAATGACGGGCACTGAACAAGACTCTTACAACTAGAAAAAAATCAAAATGTATTTTGTTTAATACGTTAAAAAAAAAATTTTACTNGCACTGAACAAGACTCTTACAACTAGAAAAAAATCAAAATGTATTTTGTTTAATACGTTAAAAAAAAAATTTTACTTCGTGAATATTTTAGAATTTTTTAGGATTCCTAGGACTTGAACGTAACCGAAAACAAATACTGTATAATTATAGGCTGTGAGGGCGCGAGGAATTATAGCCAGTTCTAATTCTCTTAAACCTCATCTAATGCCTATGCGCCAAAATCAACCAAATTACAATAATTCGTAGAAACAAAAAATGCCTATTGGAAACTAGAACTTCCGTTTTNGCACTGAACAAGACTCTTACAACTAGAAAAAAATCAAAATGTATTTTGTTTAATACGTTAAAAAAAAAATTTTACGTCGTGAATATTTTAGAATTTTTTAGGATTCCTAGGACTTGAACGTAACCGAAAACAAATACTGTATAATTATAGGCTGTGAGGGCGCGAGGAATTATAGCCAGTTCTAATTCTCTTAAACCTCATCTAATGCATATGCGCCAAAATCAACCAAATTACAATAATTCGTAGAAACAAAAAATGCCTATTGGAAACTAGAACTTCCGTTTTNTATGCGCCAAAATCAACCAAATTACAATAATTCGTAGAAACAAAAAATGCCTATTGGAAACTAGAACTTCCGTTTTTGTTAAGCCAAATATTATTATTTTTCTCTAGTTCATAAATTGTACGAAATTAATTTCCTATTTCAGGAACATATCTTAATGAATGCATTCTCTTTCGTAACACCGGTACTAAGCAAGAATGTTTGAGTTTTGAAGTTGCACATAAATATCCACCTGCAGGAGAAGACACAAAATCAATCTATTACACACAACTATACAAAAGCGGGGAGAAAAATAGGATAGGGCCTTTTTGTATTGGACTAGAGTAGGATGATTATGGGGACGTGTGTCAAGGGGCGGGGGGCTCAGAGCGTCGGAGCTTTTCCTGCTCTGTCATTCCGGTCCCCCAGCGGCTATCTTGCCCGCCATATTGGATCCATGAGACGACCTTGACTCCGGTGACTTTGACCTTGACTGCGGTGACCTTTAACCTTGAACACCCAAAAATTCCAAAACACCAAAAAATCCACAAATCCACTAAAAATCCAAAAAATCCAAATACTTACAAAAAATTATATTAAAAATTTATTTAAAAATTATTAAAAAATTTCTTTTTAAAAATTAAATTTCCGGAGGCCCCCCCCTTTTTACTAACATACTCATTTCACCCCATCTTGGTAGGTGCAGTCCGCCATCTTGATAGGCGTCACTGCCACCGTCCGCCATTTTTATCAGTGCAGCTCACTATCTTGGTAGGTGCAGTCCGCCATCTTGGTAGGCGTCACAGCCACAGTCCGCCATCGTGGTGGGTGCAGTCTACTATATTCGTCGGTGAAATCCACCATCTTGTTAACGTCAAAGCCACCGTCCGCCATCTTGTTTTTTTCGTTTGTCATTTGTTTATACAATACTGGAGTTTATCTCTCACATTCGTTCCACCGCCATCATAGTTTCTTTCGTTTGTCATTTGTTTTACATTGCTGGTGCTGTCCCCAGCACCGCGCCGAGCAGACGACTGAGTAGATAGAAAATGCCGATTTGGGCGCAACCCCCTTTTAAATGCTAAAGGGTTGAAAGTAACCATACATTTTCAACCCGCTTTTAAATGCCAAAGGGTTGAAAACAACCTTAAATTTTCAACCAGCTTTTAAATGCCAAAGGGTTGAAAGTAACCATACATTTTCAACCGCCTTTTAAATGCTAAAGGGTTGAAAACAACCTTAAATTTCCAACCTGCTTTTAAATGCTAACAACCCTTTTTTAAATGCTAAAGGGTTGAAAGTAACCATACATTTCCAACCGCCTTTTAAATGCCAAAGGGTTGAAAACAACCTTAAATTTCCAACCCGCTTTTAAATGCTAACAACCCGCATTTAAATGCTAAAGGGTTGAAAACAACCTTAAATTTCCACCCCGTTTTTAAATGCTTACAACCCCCTTTTAAATGCTAAAGGGTTGAAAGTAACCATACATTTTCAACCAGCTTTTAAATGCTAATAGGTTAAAAGTAACCATACATTTTTAACCCGATTTTAAATGCTAAAGGGTTAAAAGTAACCTTAAATTTTCAACCTGCTTTTAAATGCCAAAGGGTTGAAAACAACCTTAAATTTTCATATTAAAAAATTTCGTTGATAAATGCTTTCAAATTGCATTATCTGTATCTGACTTCAACACACAGTGCTCGTTCTGTCGGTGTAGACACGAGTTTTTCCTCATAAGAGCTCGCTCCGATGTGAACCCGGATNCAGACACGAGTTTTTCCTCATAAGAGCTCGCTCCGATGTGAACCCGGATGTGGTCGATGTATCTGCACTCTGGACGTGGAGGGGGCTCACTATCTCCGACTGCCGCGCTCGCGATCTGTGACGCAATATGTGAACCAGGATGAAGTCGAGGTCAGTGCATACACACTCTGGGCGTGATTCATTCGGCGGGACTCGCAATGTAAGTTGTATGAAGAACCTTGTCTAGCGTCTTGCCAGATAGNGAAAATGTATGGTTACTTTCAACCCTTTAGCATTTAAAAGGGGGTTGCGCCCAAATCGGCATTTTCTATCTACTCGACTGATCTCCTCCACTTCCTCTTCCAATATATTTAATTGATCAAATGTCCCACCCCTGATTCTCATTGGCTAATTGCCCACGCCCGTCCAATATATTTAATTGCTCCGCCAATGTTTATCATTGCCTAATTACTCGGGTGTTTTCGGAAACCTTTGTTCGACCAATTAGTAGTTTTCCCCTCTACCCCCTTCCAATATATTTAATTGCTCCGCCAATGTTTCTGATTGGCTAATTACTCGATTGCGGACTATTTTCCTCCCTTAAAAATTCTTTATAAGACGCACTCAGAGTTCCCTCGGGATAGCAGTCATTTTTCTCGCTGTCGTTTCTTTTTCGATATTTCAAGAGGAAAGTCCAGTGACCATTTCGAAACATGCAGGGTTTCAAACCCCTGTTAAATTTACGATATCCATGTTGTCAAGTGAAGAAGAAAATAAAAGCAAGAGCAGCCCAGAAGAAAACTGAGATAATATTCTTCAGCTTATCAGCACCATATTGGCACGAGGAGCAACTTCGTCAATGCCGTCTACTAGAACGAACCCGCAACCATCAGGCAACCCGTACCAGCCCCCATCGGTCAGAACGTCCTACAGCTTATTCTCTCCCAGCTTCGCAGAGAGCCCCATCAGCTCAAACTTCAAATACAGTGATATCGAAGAAGAAATGGAAGTGTCCGTCCATNCAGCTTCGCAGAGAGCCCCATCAGCTCAAACTTCAAATACAGTGATATCGAAGAAGAAATGGAAGTGTCCGTCCATGAATTTTCTCCATTCTGGTCAGAAAACGTGAGCAAGTACAGTGAACTGAATTGTGGGTACCGACGCGTAGTCGGTTTTCAAGATGCTCGAGGCGTTCAGCAAATTCTATTTTGTGACGGTACAATTCACTGGCTATGCTGATACGATGATTTCTAAGGCTGCTGTGTGCGGGACACATTGACNCAGCTTCGCAGAGAGCCCCATCAGCTCAAACTTCAAATACAGTGATATCGAAGAAGAAATGGAAGTGTCCGTCCACGAATTTTCTCCATTCTGGTCAGAAAACGTGAGCAAGTACAGTGAACTGAATTGTGGGTACCGACGCGTAGTCGGTTTTCAAGATGCTCGAGGCGTTCAGCAAATTATATTTTGTGACGGTACAATTCACTGGCTATGCTGATACGATGATTTCTAAGGCTGCTGTGTGCGGGACACATTGACNTATTTTGTGACGGTACAATTCACTGGCTATGCTGATACGATGATTTCTAAGGCTGCTGTGTGCGGGACACATTGACGTGCGAATACAAAATCTATTACGTTTACAATTTATGCCCTAACTCTACGCTTCCTTGTTTGCTGGAGAAGTCAATAAAACAAAATCGTGATATCCACGTATGCAAGGCAAGAATGTAGGAAAGTGTAGTGTTCGAACTTTTCCCTAAAATGGAAAAATAATTATGTGTGCAAATGGCAGGAGAAATGCGATGGACATAACCATGTTGTGAAAAGCCAAGGTTTCCCAGACTGGGCCACCACCTGGAAGCCTTTTGCATGCGAAGTGCACCTAGGTTCAAGGCCTAGACCTTCCACCAAGTCTTCTCGCAACGGTGGATTGCTTCCTGGTGATAAGTTCATATCCGAGCAAAAATATGCAAGTACATATCCTCTACTGCACGGCGTAACCTACACGGACCAGCCAGCTGTTACCGTAACTGTGGAGCGGTGTGACGGAAATGATCATTTCCACCTTGAAAGAAGCGTCTTCGATGGTAAGATTCTTGAATTATCAGTGCAAGATTGTGACAGTGACGAGTGTGCATTTCATTTGTGCCGTCCACAAAAGTTTCCCACAAAAATCGGAAATATGAAAAAATTAATTATGGGCGAACGACGTTCAAGCAAGTACGACAGGAAAAATTGCCAATTTAATACTAAAATTCAAAAGGATAATTTTTTTAAGGTATTCTCTGAAGCATGTGATGGCTCTTGGCACATTTTGGAGGCTACAATGCCTCTGGACTCATGGCCAAAGGAGCTAGTGTGTGCGTGTGCATATGAGCTTTCCTCTATCTTTATAAAAACCCAGACAATTAAAACCTCCCATTCCCCCCGTAATTTTTTTAGTTGTCGAAACACACACGTTCCAACAGTGTAAAAAAAAATATTGACGTGAGTGATTAAAAGTTTTTATGGAAAAAAGTATGTTTTTATGCTACGTGTAAAAAAAATCATTATGTACAAATAAAAATCTATGTATTTAATTCTCTCATAATTCTTTGTCGTTTGCCAATATTTGGCATGTTTTCAGTAAATATGTTTATAATGTAAAATATTTTCACCAACGTGTTTTGTAAATATTACACACACATCACACATACATATACATAACTTGTAAAAAACTTGTAAGAAAATATAATTTAATTTATACATACATCGTATGTACATATCGAATGGAAGAATATATTTAGCTCTATATATATATGTATATATTTATTTACATATATCCCTAAATAAATTAAATTAAATTTTCTTAGAAGTTTTTTTTTTAAATATGATGTAAAATAAATAATTTTTTGCAAGTATTTGTGTAATATTTTTAATCGTATTAAAATCATTTAAAAATGACGTGAGTGTTTTGATTGCTGCTACATACAAGCGATCCCAAGAAGAGAGGAGAGGAGATACAGGCAGAGGCTGGCGGCGTTCTTGTGCGTGTCAGAACGAAGGTCATCACGCGATCACATCTCCTCCGTCAGCATACTCCCCTTACGTCTTCACACTCTCGAGAGGTAGTTAATGTAGGTCANCGATCACATCTCCTCCGTCAGCATACTCCCCTTACGTCTTCACACTCTCGAGAGGTAGTTAATGTAGGTCAGTAGTGGTACCATTGTGCCATGCAAATTTTTTAAAAATTGAATGCCCTTCTTTAAATAGTTATTTACTCAATATTTCACACAAAAGCTAATATGTGCAGCAAAGTTTAGAGTATATGTTTTAATATTGCAGGAAAGTAAATAAGTCAAGCATAATTATTATGTAATAGGAGGCACTGTTATGAAATATTGCACGTACTTATCCCTTCTTCAAGGGAAATGTAAGCACAATAAACATATCTAAAAAGAGAAAAAAATATTTTACGTACTTGACCCTTCTGCAATAGAAAAACAAACGCAATAAACCAATTCAAAAGAGAGAGAAAAAAATATTGCACGTACTTGCCACTTCTCCAAGGGAAAAGCAAGCGCTATCAATATCTATACCAAAGAAAGGAAAAAAAAACCTTTCGTTTTTTACATGGAGAAAATATAAATTACTGAACACACACAAAAGTTTAATAACGTTTTACAACATTTAACTCAGAAACCACACAAATATTACACAAAAAACTTATGTTAAATGCTTGGTTCGCAAGANACGTTTTACAACATTTAACTCAGAAACCACACAAATATTACACAAAAAACTTATGTTAAATGCTTGGTTCGCAAGTATAGGAGCAAAAAATGTGTGTCTCCAAAATCACATTTTTACATCCATATAAATGTCTAATGTAACTGGTAGAAAATTTAGCACAATTAGTTCCATATAACATTTCACGTCCGTAAGAACACGCACGCATTTAGCCAGTTCGAGGTGTAAATCGGCAACATCGTTACGTAACTCGCGAAAAATGCTTTCAAAGTTATTTAAACANAACATTTCACGTCCGTAAGAACACGCACGCATTTAGCCAGTTCGAGGTGTAAATCGGCAACATCGTTACGTAACTCGCGAAAAATGCTTTCAAAGTTATTTAAACATTGGTGAATCTCATCCCCGTCAGACCGATGAGAGGGTGGGTTAGCATCGAGAGGAAGCGGAGACCACATGTTTTCGCAGCAAAGGCATCATCAGCATTTGTGTAGACAATATCAGAGACCGGAGAGTACTGTACTGGCAAGGATGAGTCCGCCACAGCGTTGGAAGAAACAGTCCGCGTTGTTTGCACATGTAAAACAGACATTTCGGGCGATCCACTTCTCAGTTGCGATACGTTGCCAGCTTCCAGCAACAGGGAATCTTCANTTCACAGCAAAGGCATCTTTCAGCATTTGTGTAGGCAATATCAGAGACCGGAGAGTACTGTACTGGCAAGGATGAGTCCGTCACAGCGTTGGAAGAAACAGTCCGCGTTGTTTGCACATGTAAAACAGACATTTCGGGCGATCCACTTCTCATTTGCGATACGTTGCCAGCTTCCAGCAACAGGGAACCTTGAGTTATGTTGTCACGTGTATCCAACTCACCCGTCTGGGGTCGCAAAAGGGCGGCGTTTGGGAGCCCTGGAAGGGTGGCGTCTGGATGCTCCAGAAGGCTGCCATCTGGGTGTTCCGGAAGGGTGCCGTCTGGGTGTTCCAGAAGGCTGCCATCTGGGTGTTCCGGAAGGTCGTCTCCGTCGCGAAACCGACTGTTTCTATAGGTGCAGCGTCGGATTATAGAATGGTCTCCGATTATGCAGCGTCGCATCGCTCTGAGGCGATAGATACAGAGGCACCCATATTTTCGAATAATTCCCGCTTATTAATTAGTAGAGTCTTGTCACTCTGACCATAAATCAATCGATGACATTTCGAAGATAGCTGCTAATTTCCTTCAAGTAGCCACAGCACGGAGTTTTCAATACCAATACAACTATGGCGCATCAACGCCTAAAGCTTATAAGCGAGTGCCCATCAGGGTGGGCCACTTATGTACGAAAAAAAAAACACTTTTTGATCGGGCACAGTTAGAAAACGGTGCCAAACGATGTCTTCAAATAGCATATAAAGTTCGATTGCAACTGGAATTCATCTTCTGCCTCCGGATCCATCTCAAAGTAGTAAAAAAAAGTCGTCAAGAAAGGTCTCACAGTATGGTATAGGAAATCACTCCAGTCAACGATATGTAAAAAATGAAAATACTGAGATCGTTAGTTTAGTAAATGTTTAATAAAGAGATAAAGAGAATAAATATACTTTAAAGCATTACACAAATAATTATTACAATAAAAGGTTAAATAACAGAAAAATCTTTCTTGCTATCGAACTTCGGCATTGCTTTTCGTGACTCTATTTGGGCTTTTATGAAGCCTTCTCTCTCACTTTTATCACATAAAGTGATTGTCACTTTTATCACATAAAGTGAATGAAGCCTCAGTCACAGCTTTGACTGCTCTTTCGACTGCTTGCGTATGACATGGTAGAAGCAATAAAGGCAGTTCTCCGTCTCCTTTTTGTTCGATAAACAACAAGAGTTCTTCTTCGCTCACATGTTTTAATATTGGCGGTTCAGTAATATTTTCCTGCCAATCCAAAAGGTCGTAATATTATGATGCATAAAAGTTCAATTTTGGTAGCTGAAACAGTCGCAAGCTATTTGATGTGGTCCTTCTGACTTTCAGAAGTCGACGGGCTGGTAATTCACGAATGTGCGGTTGGGGGTGGGTCAGCATTGCAAGCAATAAATTTTCCGGGTGTGCGAAATAGCTATTTCTTTGAATGACTGGGTCGACACCTGCTTTCAAAGTTGTTGATAAATATCGGGTTTGCTCGATGAGTTTGAATAAGTGTCGTGCTCGATCTTTACAGCTGGGGTAAGATTTGACAGAAAACCATACCGGAGCGTAAGCCTTGACAATATAGGTTGCAAGGGTAGTTAGGTTTTCAGAGGGAGCGTCCACCGAAACATACAGATGGAGAATTCTGTTGGCACGCGTTAGCCATCGGGCATGGGACATTTTTCCTAGTGCTTTGTTCCCTAAATCATTAGGAAATATACCTGTTGAAACCGCTTCGACTATTCTCTACAAATATTTCTGGTCGGTACCAATATATTTAGCAGAAAGCTCTGGTAAGTCCGTGGGAATAGGTTGAAACTTAATTACTGTTTTTTTTTCTCGCAGTTTTCGAGTTATTTCCCAATAGTCCCTGAAAATGTCTGCGATCCGGATGTACTACCATCAACGTGTTGAAATAGATGTATGAATGGTAGTTCATTCATATGTAATAAGCATATAATCCACTGCAAATATTTACCCAATCTTTTTTCAAGTAACCTTAAAATACCGCCGTATTTTCCTACATTCACATTGGTTCCATAACACCCAATTGCCATCAAAGATCCTATAGATATATCTGCTTTCGAGAAAAAGTCCGCAATTGCTTGTTCTATGTTTTTCGCAATGCCAGAAGTAGGTGCGATGTGACACAAGAGCTTCGATTCAGGTTCTTTAATCAAATATATATGCTCTTCAATTATGCTTTGCCTGTATTTTTCCCACTTCTTTCAGATATAACCAAAATTTTGTCCTTTCGTCCGTCGAAGTACAATGCAGGTATTTGTAAAACTCTTTGTTGTGCAACTATACTTTTCTATTTTTTTTTTCCGTTCTCGACGCAGCTTACTTTGTTCTATAACTTGAGAATTACACGCTTGAAGAACTGCCGATGCAATGGCTTCCCCTGCCACGTCCGACACTCCATATCTATCGCATGTTTTTGACAGTAAACCATAATCAACTGGCAAATTGTAATTACTATCCGGTCTAGCACTTAAAGGTCGCAACTGAAGTTGGATTTGGTCTTTACAAACAGACTAGCTACATTCTGATGTGCTGCTGAGCTACTACGTACATTTTTCGGCTACTTTTTGACGTTTACTCAGAGATTTTTGTCGCAATAGCTTTCTTATCAGTGCTTTTGTAGTAAGTCTTGTTGTGACAACATCTATGCCCCCTATCAACATTTTTCTACTAGTCGTTCGTNAACATTTTTCTAGTCGTTCGTTGGTCAACTATGAAGCTTTGTTCTCTTACAGGTATTTTTTTCTGCTTAGGGCAGGTACATTTAGAAATATCCCGACACTTGCAAGCATAAATATCAAACAAAGTTTTACTTCCAAGACGAAACTCTTCCAACTTGTTTTGCGGTATTTTTGGGTGAGACTTGAGAAGGTTTTTGCACTTTAAATGCTATGCCTTTAACATTGCTTTCACTCGTTTTTGTTCTACTGTAGGAACCGAAGCTTTAGTCCATATTTCTATAAGTTTTGCAAGTACAATAGTCTCTATTTCTTTATAAGTGGGTTCTTTTTTATATTCCCTCTCATGTTTTATCTTGTGTCGGGTCCACTCATAACACTCAATGATTTCTTCATACGTTAGTAACACATTGTCTTTTAAATCACATATATCACCGAAAAACGCACATTTCCAATTGATACGAGTACGATTCATGGTTAAAATGCACGAAAAAAAAAAAAAAAAAAACAACCACACTCTAGTTAGCGACGGGCGACACTGGTTGTTATTGTCTCAAATTGCGTGTCATTTGTCGCTTCTAATGCCCCCGTCCCACTCCTCTCCGCATCTTCTTGCTTAGTATTAGTAAAACAAAGTATATTTTTCATTCAATTCGATGTTAATCACTTGTATAAAGTATTTCTATATTAAGATTTTTTCATTGAGAAAAAACCTCGAAAAACATTTTTTTTTAAATCTTTAATCACAATTCGGAGGCAATAAAACTAAATAGAACGTAATACAATTTTACGTATGGATTACCAACACCAGTTAGCACCTTTAAATCTCTGTACCCTTTACAATATCGAGAAATAAAAAAAATTACCCACCCTAGTGCCCATCCCCCTCCTGTAATTCTCTGCATACCCC
>NQII01001221.1:475980-488429 GCA_002778355.1 Clitarchus hookeri
ATATTACCTATATATTAAATTTCATTGCTAGGCAGGACACATAAATATGATATTATAATATATATACATATATACCAATAAACTATTAATATTTTATTAACTAAATTCTACCAATGGCCATAACAAAGCAATGGAGTGGAAAGATAGCCAAAGGCTGATAAATAGAGTGGGATTTTTTCCCCGCCGTAAGAGCTACTTTGCAGCTCCCAGGATCGGCTTAGTGAGTATACCAGTGGAACTGCGCTGACCATTAGCTTTGATTCCGATCTGATAGAACAGCTAATCATGCATGAGATTGGAAAGGCAACTAGCCGCCAGGAAACTCGTATTGAACCCAACATGGCAATATTTTGATCGGCTTGCCGCGCTCGTGTGACAGGTTACGTCCGAGCGAACGTGAAGAATTACTCCGCGCAAGCTTTTCCTGTTCCCTTCGCCCGCTCAAAGTCCGTATACGTTCGTGGCAAGAGTCCTTCTTGCTTCTTCGGTACTGCATTTTCCGTGAGACAAACCACAAAATAAAATGTTTACTAATATTTTTGTTTTCTACACACTTTATTCATTTAGCAAAAAATTGAACGTTATATTTAAAAAGCAATGTTTAAAATAGAATTACACGTATAATTCATTTTATATAAGTATNACAAAATAAAATGTTTACTAATATTTTTGTTTTCTACACACTTTATTCATTTAGCAAAAAATTGAACGTTATATTTCAAAAGCAATGTTTAAAATAGAATTACACGTATAATTCATTTTATATAAGTATTTTTTATGTACACAAATTACAAATTTATAAATACACATAAAATTCTAGAGTATTTAAAAATTTAATGTGCGAGCCAAAACATGTTCGTAAATAATTATTAGCCGTCTTTGACGTTCAATCTGACCCAGTAGAATGGGAATGTTCAAAGTGCCTTCTTCCAAGTTAAAGTGGCCGTGGACGAACCCATGTTGGAGGCAGCAGGTGACATCACAAGTGGACGTTTGCATGGGCACGCTTCACAGTTTGGTACAGGCTCCGGAGAATTTTTATGCATCGTGGTATCAACACAGTAGCTGCGGCACGATCTTCGAAGTTAAGTTGGGGCCGTTTGAGTCTAGGCGTCGCTGGTATTATTTTGCGGACGTACCCAGCCCTCGGTGGAACAGTCAGGGGCGTGACTTTCGGTGGTCGTAGGAGGAGGGTCGACCTACTCTCGACTCGAAGTTGCTGCAAATTCCAGAACCTGGTGCACGGTTGCTGAAAGTGTCGTATCCCGTTTCAGTTGATGAACAGTGCAATTCCCAGGAGTATTACAAGTTATTACCTGCTGAGTAGGCTCACAATCTCCCCTTGAGCACGAAGTCGTCTTAGCTTCATAAACCTTGCAATTTACAGTACATTTTTACAACTGAAACGTGAGTCCCCACTCCATGCGTATTTACGAGCTTAATTAACTGATGATTTTTACCAGGCCGGAAAAAAACAATCTTACTGAACGATCCTTTCGTGGAGTATTACGCAATAGGCTACGGTATTCGCAGGCACAAATTCCTCTGTGATTATTTCGATCCGGCAGACGACCGTGCCATTTTTCACGCGCTTGTTCTTCTTCGATGTATCGAATACCAGCATAGGTGCCATGTCTCAGAAATTTTCGGGGCTCAGGAAAGGATGCACCTCGCGTTCGTAATAAGATGATTGGAATTGCGAATACATATAATATGGCAAAGTAAAACCTTGGTCGAACGTAGTGTTCAGATCGATATACGGGTAGCTTTCGCCTATTCAAAAACATCTTTACGTTTTCGACTTTGCAGTGGTAAAACGCAAACTTGTCGGCTCCGATACTATGCTGTTTGTTCGTCTGAAGTGTCAGTATGATGTAGCGCGGTTTTCCTGTGCTGGAAGACGTTTTTGCGACCTAGTGATGTCACGTGGCGGCGGACAGGGCCGGGCAGGTGACTAGGCTTCAACTTCTGAATGCTATTTCGATCACTTTTTCTTTCTTGGCGTAATTCAACAGCTTGAGACGTTAGCGGGTGCTCGGGGTCATGTGAGGGACAAACCATTACATGGTATTCAAAGCAAGAGAGACGGGCTGCGTGTTTTATCCGACTCACAACACAGCATCTAAATGCGATGTGGCCAGCGTAATCACCAGCTCCTGCCTCGTTCCTAGTATTATTTTCTTATGATATTTGGCGAATCCCAGTATCAAGGAGAGCGAAACGCATACTTCGAACCTGCCTTCGGCGTAAATGGGAACACTGTAGTCATCTTTGATTCCACAGCCTGCAATTTTGGCTGCAGAGAGCGTGATCAATGGGTAATTTTTTTATCGACGAGGTTATGCCTACATCTCGCGACTGGTCGACAGCGACGCCATTTATCTTGTACATTACAAGTTCGAAAAGGTGCAGATTCCCAATTCGAACCAGCTTGTTGGTAGTTGGGTGGGTCCCATCTGCCTTCGTTAACCTGCCTCTTATGCGCACAAAGGACTGAATAGGCAAGCTGCAAATAGAATTATACTGTATAGGTATTCGAACCTCCCTTCCTAGAGAGAAAAGCCCGACATCATAAGGGTCGGTACGGTGCTTTCAATTTTATCAAATTTACCTTCGAATTCTAGGCGTTGATCCACGTCGAGGATTTCGTCCACCGTGGCATTTTACTTTTAAACCGAAGACGCGGAGAAACTCTGAGTTTTCAGGTGTTAGCGCAAAGAGTCGTCGTGGCTTACTGATCTCGGGTTCGATGCACCGCACGCATTTATAAATTTTTGTTTTCCCAGCGAAATTTAATCCCATCGTTTCAGGTGCAGGCGCAAAGTGATTTCTTAGTTTCGGAAATTTATCAGTTCATTGGTTTGGTCCACGATCGAAACGGCTAAATTGTGGATGCTCTTTGCGACGATCGGAACGTGAAATCTACATCTGCGGTGCAAAACATTTCAGCCTTCAGGGTATTCGGACGTACTGTTCGCCGTACCTCTGTGTCGGCGATGGCATCGACGAAGAAGCCTTCTGCGATGATGTCGCGCGCTTCCTCGGAGGAGCACCCTTCCAGAGATAGTTGAGACAGCCGCACGATGTCTTGCCATAGCTCCTGCAGAGGCTCCTCTGGTCGCAGGGTGCGGCTTCGCAGGTATGCATGGTGAGCATGTTGCAGGTACCGATCGCCGAAACGTAGCTCCTAGGCCGACACCAGTGTGGGGTACTCTAGTCGATGTCGCTCTGGCACAGATTGTAGTATGTTAAGTGCGCGGCCTCTCAGTACAGTCGCGAGGTAGTAAGCTCGCTGATCGGCTGACCAGCCATTTAGGGTGGCGAGTATTTCAGATTGGTTTAGGTACTTCCGCCAAGAAATCTGGCCATCGTAACGGGCGGGTTTAGTTGAAATCCCGTTCCCTACTGCTGGCTGCGCGAAACCAATGTCACAGATCATCTTGCTATCCTCCGAGGTTGCTGTAATGGTTTCGACTTGCACTGCTTCTTCACTTTTCTTGGCTGTCGATGTGGTGGTAGGTGAACTCCGCTGCTGAAGAAATTCCTGCCATTCCGTCTTCATCGCACTTATTTTCTGTTTCACTTCATTCTCGACGCTGTACATTTTTTTCATCTAGACTGTGCATTCTTCCACTGATACTGTCCATTCTGTTATTTACACTGTTCACTGTTTCATTTAAACTGGCCATTCTCGTATTCACTAACTCACTAACATCTTCTATTTTCCTGTCTACATTTACAGTGTCTATTTTCCTGTATACATTATCGTTAACACCATTTACAGTTTAAATTATATAGCTAATTTAGATATTTACAGTCTCGTTCACGCTTTCTTTTACGCTACTAATGTGAGTATTTAAAGTCTTATGTACTATACTAACTTGGTTATTTACATCTTATTTCAAGCTATTTACAGTTGCGCTAACTTGGCTACTCAGCCCCTCGATCAATGCTCGCAGTGCGTCCAGTTCCGCAGACATTTTCCTTGTCAACATTCACTGCGCAGTTGTATAAAACAGTCTTAATTATTTTCACACACAATTATTATAATTAATTTTTTTGTTTTAAAATCACTTACTACTTGCCTATAGTTTAACTATATTTACAATTGATTAACTAATAGTTGCCTGCATTCCACTTCTGACACCAGTGTTACATGGGACGCCTCAGTGGCGTATCCAAGTTCGTGAGGGATGAAGGTCTAAATAAAAATGAAAGAACTAAATTCGATAATTATATTTATTATCAATGCTACAAACAGTCAAACATCTGTTATTTACTAGTCTTAGCATCCTATTTACTTTTACTATTAATATTGAGCGCAATATTGAATTAATATCTCAATTTCAATTAATGTACCTATCACAGTCTTTACTCTTGCTAATGTCCCTTGATCTGCTCCAATTATTTCCACACGTTTATTTAAAACTGTCTATTTCCATCGTCCCGAATGTCTTTTCACTCACGCATCTAGTCCACAGTCCCGCAGATCAGTCCCACTCTTCACTGCACACAAGATCGCCGACGCATTCTCGCAGATCGCTGCAGTCGTCCCTCGCCACTCCCGAATCATCCAACTGTCGCTTAAGGTCGCAGGAGACGCCAAACTCTCGGTTCTTAATCACTATCCCCTCAGAGGCTCGCACGTGGTATTTATACGTGAGTTAGGTGCCGCCTAGAACGTGCTCTGCAATCGAAATTTTTCTGGGAAAGGTAATGGTGATGACGGCGACATTCCTGCGTGATAAATTGAGAAATATAAACTTCTCAGGGTTAGCGAGGCGCGAGCTGATATAAGTTGATCGGCATGTGCGGCGGCGTTCTTTATTATAGGCCGCTCGCTATCATTTAACTGCTGTCCTTCATTTCCACTCGCTCACGCGGGATGCGAAGCAGCGAGCATGTAACAATAATTTATTCAAGTTCTCCCAGTGGGTTGGTTATGCACTCATTCTATTCGCACTCTTAGTATGGGCTGTTAAATGAGAACTTTTGAAAGTCCTGCTTATCATCTACTTGTATACACGTTGTGTACTCTTCCGCCTTATGTAAAATTAACATTGCCAAGGGCCTCATCACTTTATGCATGTGTCGGTCAAGTTAAACTGTGAAATTACTAAGAAAGTAAATATTTTACAAATCTGGTAATTTTTGCATTGCGATACATAAAAAAAACAGAAAGAGAAAGAAATAAGTTAAGGTATCACAAATGGTAACGTAGCACTTTTTACTCAACGTTAAAATACAGAACTACTTTCCCTCCATCGTTACTAACTTCACTGGGCGCATGTCATTCAGTGCGCTGGTTAAAATATATGTAGTTTGGAGCTGTAACATTTTTCTAATGTTGATTTCAAAAGTGTTCACTTTATCGTAAACAGCTTCAACAATGTTTGAAACATACAAGTACGTAGATACATATGCATGTAAAAAATTTGCGGACAATATTACTTACAGAAAAAATATATGACATATTCATTTTTAAAAATGCAGTTCACCTACATAATAGAGACCAATAAAGGAAATATTGCGTATTTTTGCGAGAAAGCTTGGCGATGTTGTCAAGTCTGGCCAACCTCTGCATAGTAACAGTTCTAAAAATTAATAATAACATAAAGGGTTCTAATAATTAAATATATATTAACTAATTTTTTTGTAAATTAACTACAGTACAATTTCAAAATCAGAAAACTTTTAACACGCTACGATAATGGCTAGTTTTTTTAATGTGTTATAGTCAGTTCGCGGTTTCTTCACACTTTCTGAATCAAACCTTCGAAAATTCACCCCATGTATAGGACGTGTTTGGTTATATCCTAAATATTCCATGTATCACAAGCATTTTATATTTCTGTTAACATAAAAGTACCTTATTTTTGGTTAAATAGAAATGGTATTTATATTTTATTTATAATAATTAATATTTATAAAAACAGTGAGGAAATTTGTATGTTGGCAATGACAAGTAAGAAATAGGTCTTATGGAAAATATTATGTAACTGAGGGCGCACGAATGTGGCGCGTTATACATTTGGTGTAATTTCATAGACTCTGTTAAGGTTTGTTTGCATGATGTATCCTGGAAGTAGAACTTTATCAGGACTTCATTAAAGTGTCAGGTAACCGTGAATGCAATTTACATAAATAGCTGTGATAGAGGATTTTTTTGCATAAGTTTTTGAAGTAATTTAAAAAAGCATTTTCAATAATGATGACCTTATTTTTCTGGTAGTGTGAAATGTAGATAAAAAAGAAAACACATATCAACAGATTATAAGTTACTTAAAAGTATTCTTGTCAGTGATTAATTGCAGTGACAACTCATAGCGCCAGGTTAATTTTCTCACTCTTGGCTGACATTTTTCATAGGCAGATGTATGTTATGTATAATTTAATCAATGAGTTTTTATAACTATATGATTAAATTTTAATATCGAAGCGTTGTGCTTAAGACTTACGAAACATAAATCTCAATAGCTGATCACGAAACTGATCAACCCGTACCACAGCTATCTGATCACACCCGGATTTCCTGACCAGCACATCGTACTCTCCACTTTCAGCCTAATATAAGCCTATCGTCCAGCAAATATCACACTTGGTCACTGTGATCATGCTAATCATGACTTCCACGCTCAAAATCTGCCATCATTCATTACAAAAATTACGATTTCCACTTGATCAACTATCATCACTTGATTCCTTGTGCCAGCTTTCATGACCAGTAATACCTATAGTGACTCCATAACCCACTCCAAAACCTCAATTATATCCATTATCATCAGTACTCTCACAACCAAAGCGGGAAATGGTCGCCAGTGAATCCATTCTACCAAATGAAAACATCGACACAAGAAAAAATCAGAATAAATCCGAAGACACCAAAAAAACCATTTTATTGATACCGGCGTAGTTACCGATGATATCTCTACTCTCTCATCGCCCACTACAAAATATAAACTTACTATAAAGTTTAAAGCATTGGACACGTTTCAGTTGAACCTCTCCAACAGCCACAAACGCGATCAAAACATGCTCTCTACCACGTACAACAACCAGTTTCATTTCATCGTCACATTGTTAACCTAACGCCTGGNAGAATAGTGTATAAATAGTGAACCAATATTCCACAAAAAAAAAGAGGATATGCTTCTACGGTATTATCCAGCCATCCACACATAAACTTCTCCATTCACCATCACCACAAGTCGGCACCGAGATCTCCTTAATCCCGCGGGGGAGGGGCTATATTTACAACCTATGTTGCCCAAACCAACGTATCTCCCACCATACTTAAAAACCTCACCGACTACACACTAAATCACAAGTTTCTGTCACGTGCACTTCTATGCAGATTCCGCTGTAAAATAGTATCATGCGGACCATGGATACGTGAATAGGTCACTATGTCACAGAAACAGTTATTTATGAATTCTTATGAGCTGCGAATCGGAAATTTTATGTATATGTAATGATAATATATACATAGTGGTAGTGGGTTATCTATTGGTTTGCGGGATTATTTTACGGGACGGAATCCAGATGCAATCATATATTTTCCTTACTACTTGGATATTTTTATTTAGCCCTTTTCTATTACACATATAGATATATATATAATGGAAAAGGATTCTTACACTTTAATACTTATAAATATCCGCTTACACAGGAATCGGCTATATTTAGATGAAAATTGGACTTGATACTCAAGTTCATCACTGTCACTAATCCCATTAACTAATACGACTTCATAAATTAAGCGGAAAACGATGGGCTTATCAACGGACAATTATTTATAACGATCGCAATTTCAACCGTTTAATTCACAAGGCCTGGATGTTTCCCGAAAGTATTTCTAGCTCGATTCGTTTTGATAAAATTTCTTCGTATTTCCTAATTCACATTTTTAATAAAGAACTAAGGAATTAAGTCCTTGCCCTCAAACAATATTCTCCTCTGTGTCTCCCGTAGTAATTTAATATAAACTAGGACCTATTTTCCTGTACCCGCGATTCCTTGAAAGGCTTTCACGGCCCTGAATAGGTCTACAGGCCAGCCATTCGCTCAAGTAAATTAAGCGCTACTCTAACACATCCCTGTAAACAGAGCTTGATTATTCAACACGCCCCGTGGCTTTATCCGCGACCATCTAACAGGGAAGCATAATGCGCGAATGCGAGACAATGGGCAAGAGCAAAATTCTCGTTAAAACACAAAATCAGGCCGAAGGAGCGAGAGTGGAAAAGGGAGAGAAGAAATAGCCGTGGCATTTAGGGCGTCGTTCGCAACGACGTCCGGCTGCGATAACGCCACGCCGCCGGTACGCGCACCCGAAAAATTTTCGCGCGTTCAAATTTGTTTACCCGCCGCGCGGCGCAGTTATTTAGCCGGGATGTTGCCGAGATAATGAAAAGAGCCGACTCCCTCCCTCCTTTTTATTTTCGTCCCTCCCATCACCAGATTTCGTTATTTGAACTAAAGATATACCCCTGCGCGTGCATTTAGTATTTATGAGGTTTTTGAGCCCTCGGGCGTTTAGCGGGTCCGGAGAAAACAGCCACGAACTTGGCGTGTTCTCGCCCGTCGCAAGAGTGTTGCCAACCTAANCGTTTAGCGGGTCCGGAGAAAACAGCCACGAACTTGGCGTGTTCTCGCCCGTCGCAAGAGTGTTGCCAACCTAAAACCTAAATATCAGCGAGTAGGCTTCATGCGCTCGGAAATTAGGCTACAAAACACAAAATTAAGCTACGCTCCTAACCAGAATAATTTTACTCACTACTTATCATAAAACAATGGTAATACTTCATATTATTAATGTAAAACTTAAAACTGTTAATTAGAACTTTCAAATAAGTAATTAACGTCTTGTTGAAACTACTACGAACATTCATTACGATCATTCTGTGAGAACCTTCTTTCTGAGAAATAAAAGGAGCGGTCATGACATCGCAATGCAAAATACAGAAGTGTTCGCTGTCTCTCGCCTTTTATTGGGAAAAGAGAAAAATTTATGATACGAATATATAAGTTACGAAAAAAATGGACACTATATCGAACCTCAATTTAGCTACTTTCTGATTTTCCGCTACAATCAAGCTGGGACGAGCCTGCATCAGAGTAGGACTAACTCAGCTGCCGTATAACATCTGCGTTTGTGTGCGCGCGCGCTCATGCCATAGATGGGAGTAAAAAGGGAAGGAAAATATCAGCTTGGTAGTCCAGTTTACGTTGCCAAGCGGTAAGTCGCTTCGAGTCATCAGCTTTCTGCGCACCTCCAGTGTGCTAGAAGTGTGTGTAGTGCGCTCGTTCTTGAACGATTCATTGGAATTTTCCGCGGTGAGGATCAAAGACAAAGCGACAAAGTTTCTTGTTGATAGCAGAAGGTTGGTCCTATTAGGACGGAATGGACATTTATGCACAATGCTTATCTTTAAAACATTTCAAAATGGTCGGAAAACGACATTTTTATGCAGTTTTTTTTACAGAATAGCCAATTAACTTTCCAACAACGTTGAACACAGGACCCTTCATTAACAATTTTCCTCCTTTACTGTTCGACCAGAAATGATCCACGCGCAACAATGTATGCATCATACTCCGAGTCTCCTGACAGACTGCATCGCTGATTTGACTGGCATGCGATGCACGCTCTTAAGCTAACATGTAGTCAAATTCGGCTAGGGTTGGCAACACTGCGCCGCACGGCGATCTCGTTACACCCCGGGCGTCACTCGCGAGCGAAGGGTGGTTGAAGGAGGAGGGGTGATTACAGCAGGGCTGGCCGCGACAGTATGGCTGGGGTGAAGTCATCACTGAGTCACGGCATTATGTTGCCTTTCCATGCAGCCGTCTTTTCTCCTCTTCCTCGCCTCGTTCCCTCCTCGAGAGAGTTTCCAGCGCAACGATAGTCCCGCGGGGCCGTGGATTCTTCATTCACAGCTCTCGCTCTGTTTTTTTTTGTATTTTATGATGCGAACAATATCACTTTCGGACTAACTTGTGGCTATTTGACCGGCGTTAAAGACGAGCAAGTCGACTACACGCGTTCCGAAATTCCGTTACAAATAACCAATCCAAGCTATGCTCCACACCAGAAGAATTTGCACACTACTACTCAAAATACAATGATAGTAATTTATATTACTGCTGTAAATACAAAACATTCACTTATAAATAACCTAAGTCACACAGGGTCCAAATGATTAAGTCACACATAGTTCGACACTTCAGTGAAGAAATTCAAGTCTTGTTCAAAACATTACAAACATACTGTGTTAACATTACGCGAGAACATTCTTCCTGAGAAATAAACTGTGCCATGGCAACATTTCAAGTTGAAAGGGCAGAGTGCAAGTGGTGTATTTTATTAGGAGAAATGGGAAATAAATGTAATGTCCGAGTGCACGTTTTACCATAAAATTGTCACCATAGGCCTACTGAACATCAGTTTGGCTGTATTTTGAAATCCGGCTACAGTCCTTCTGTTTCAATCTGTAGTACCTAAAATTAGACTGCATGTAGCCGAATTAGACTACGGTTGGTAACAATTTATGAAAACCATTACGCAAGTTCTTAAATATTTTTCTGGACTTGAAACTTTGGTGCAAATTATCTGCTACTGCGAAGGATAATTTCTAGAATATTAGTCTTAGTTTGACTATGAAAAAACTAAAATAACGATATATACTAAACAAACACAAAAAAAAGTTCATACTAGTTAAGAATAGACAGAAAGGATAAGACAAGAAAAAAGTGGACTTAATTCAAGCATTTACAAAGGACTCGCTAGGAATCAAGATTTTAATAAAGTAGATCGTAGTCAAGAAGAAACTACGAAAAATAAAACATAAAACTCACAAACAATTAATCAAAGCAGTTAGCAATTTTTTCCTCCGTTTAATTTGTCGGCGTGACGTAGTACACATAAAGTCCAAATTCTGTTATTCTCAATTTATTTTATTTTATATCACATTTTAATTTTTACGCTTTTCTAACAGTTTTTCTGTGGGTACTTTCCATTTTGTTATTTTCACATGAGAGATAAAAACTCATGCTGTAAATCCCGGAACCCCTAAGGCAAGCATTTTTTCTCAGATTATTTTGTATGCGTAATCTGCCTACGATTCCAAGTAGTGGCCATTTATTTTGGGTAGTTGCCGGCTGTCCTAGCTTCCAACTTTCCATAAATCTTGACTAAACCATCAACCCTGTCCGTCCATATGTCTACGAGTACTGTCTCACCAAGCAAAGATAATGTTAGTTCCACTGGGAACTGAATATCGACAAGATAAACTGAACAATTTGGATGTCGCAATATTGTTGCCCATTAATTACTCGACAGGCATTGTAGGAGAGAGACAAGAGAGGGGCGGATGTGTTCCACACGAATAAACCCCATTTTGAGTTATGATTTGCAATATGCCAAAGTCGATGTTTGTATCTCTACATTAAGCGTAAGCAAGAAGCGCCCTTGCCTCCGCTCTTCCACTTATTGAAAATGAGAAGTAGTTTCGTAAGTTTCTACAAAAATGATATCTACTTTTGTAATAAACACATTTGAGCACAGCATTGGCATAGACTGTTCACGGTTAGTTGAGAACTTATGAAATCAACCTTTTAATAATGTCACTGACCCTGTAGGCTATTCACGGTAAAGTGAGCACTATTCGAAGCCCTCTCATTAAAAATAAAATAATAATCAATAAATATATTTTATTGTAGCCTTAGACATTAATTTTCGAGTCCCGTTAAACAAATACACTGTGTTTATTACTTACATGGCAATATTTATTTTAAAATATGGTGGAAGAATAAAAAATAGCTGATAGGAAAAATTAACACGGACCTCAAAAATGCTTACTTTACCGTGAACAGCCTAAACTTGCATTTATTTTAACAGTGCAGGCATGCGCCCAGTAAAGTTGGTAACGAAGGAGGTAAAATAGTTCTATGTCTTAACGTCGGATTAAATGTGTTCGGTAAATGTTTGTAAATACAATGATTTCTATTGATTTTCTTTTTTACTACATAGAAGTGTAAAAACAAGCAAATTTCTAGAAATGTTTACTTATCTGATAGTTTCAGATTCACTTTACCGACGCATAAATAAAGTGATGAGGCTCAAGGCAATGTTAATTGTACATATGGTGGAAGAATACGCAATGTGCATGCAAATAATTCTTTAGATGAGCTTTCAAAGTGCTCAGTGTGTTGTGGACAGCCTATTATTGGATAATTTGCATTCCGAAGCCTTTGCTCGAGAAGAATCGCTCACGCCAGCATTACACACGAAGTTGCAGTTTCAGATAGTGACTTGATAACCGCCACACGGTTCTGCAAGGTGAAACATTAGGAAAAACTTTTTATCGTACGCGAATGTTCTTTGAAAGTAAAAAGTACGCCCAACTGCAAAAGTTTCACTAAGTGAGCTTGTGTTAAAGAAAAAGAAA
>NQII01001221.1:489683-529105 GCA_002778355.1 Clitarchus hookeri
GAGGCTTGTTTCACTCCCGTGGGGGTTTTTAATGGACTCGTGTCGTTAAAGAAGTTCGCAGTGAGCGGAGTATGGTGGAATTGGATCTCCTGCAAGGTAAGGGAAATAGGCGGCAATAAGACTACAACGAGCGAACCTCGTGGGTGGAATTGGAACTAACCAAGATAGCAGCCTTGTGCCAACACTCTCAATACCTGCTTCATTCTGCTGGAAGGAATTTAGATCTGAAGCCAACTACTTCGCCACTTCCGCTACGCTAACGAACACAACGTAATGTGCACTTCAACGGTACTTCTTTACGGCTCAGTTAGAAAATGTTATTCGCAAAGGTCATTCGTTCGACACGCTACTACGTGAGACATTATTTTTTCACTTTTAAACAGTTATCATGAAAAGTATTCAGCAGTTGCACTTTTGGAATCTGAAAGCAAGATCGATCAATGATGAACAGGTAAGAAAGTCTTTTAATTCTTAGTGAATAATTATGAGACGCCTGAGAGATAGGTCATTTTGAGACATTAACATTTTCACATCCATATTTAAAAAATTACATAATTTTACTAGAGACCAGTTAGGAAATACTCACGAACTAACCACTGTACTGTACAACAAAATGATGCAAATTATTGTGAAACACCGAGAACATGTAAAAAAAATCATGCGTCCGCAAGCGATTGCTCCAGTAGGTAATATAGTTTTTTCTTACATATGTATCCTAAATAGACAGATAAAGAAATATGGTTGTAGGAACCATCTAGATTGTTAACATATGGATAACCATCTAATGGGTTGTATGTACCATCAAAATAGTGTTAACATATATAGCAATACCAAGAGAACGATTTGTTTTATTCCTGTTTGTGATTGTATTTGCGACTTTACATATGGATGCTACAGCAGAACACTGCGTTCCTACTACATAGCAGATAGTACCTCTGACAGAACATCTGCAACAGTATTTGGATTGTTCCCACAACTAGGATTATAATAACCCAACATAATATTCTGTTGCCGGTACCCTCAAATCATATTACAAATCTGATCAGTACTAGCAACACAACATTATCATAGGTTATTACAATTCTGACTGTTGTGTGGAACAATCCAAATATTGTTGAAGTCCTGTTGGTATTACAGTCTGTGTTAACAATATATAGATATTACCTACAACCCATCAGATGGCTGTCTCTATTTTAACAGTCTATATGGTCCCTAGAATCATTGTATTCTATGAGTATTATATCCTGCGTGAAATTTGTATGTGTTGCTGTCATGTACATCGTAATGAATGTTCGTAGTAGTTTCAACAAGACGTTAATTACTTATTTGAAAGTTCTAATTAACAGTTTTAAGTTTTACATTAATAATATGAAGTATTACCATTGTTTTATGATAAGTAGTGAGTAAAATTATTCTGGTTAGGAGCGTAGCTTAATTTTGTGTTTTGTAGCCTAATTTCCGAGCGCATGAAGCCTACTCGATGATATTTAGGTTGGCAACACTCTTGCGACGGGCGAGAACACGCCAAGTTCGTGGCTGTTTTCTCCGGACCCGCTAAACGCCACAAGGGCCACAAAAGTGCTCACTTTACCGCGAACAGCCTANACAAGGGCCACAAAAGTGCTCACTTTACCGCGAACAGCCTATAAAAATAATTAGTATCGTTTATTCGCGGTTTCTTCGCACTTTTGAAATCAAACATTTGAAAAATCAACCCATGTATTACGTGTTTAGTTGTTTCCTAAATATGCCATTTATCACAAGCTTTCATGCTTGTGATAATATAAAAGTACACAATTCTCTGTTAAATTGGCCTTTATATTTTATTTATAAATTATAGTACTTCATTTATAATTAACATTATTAAAAACTGAAAGAGAATAGGTGTTTTGGTAATGCCTAGAAAGAAATAGTTCTTAATCAAAATGTCATTAAATTGATTGTGAACGAAAGCGGTGCGTTATCCTTTCTGTCTAATTTCCTAGAATATGTTAAGCTTGGTTTGCGTGAGGCGAAGGAATATCCTTTAGCAGGGCTTCAGAAAAGTTTGAAGTAATCGTGAATGGACTGTACAAAAGCCTTTCGGAGGCCTGTACTCCCGACTTATTCAGATCCTATTATCAATCTCCCTGCTCCGCGACCTCGCTGGCCGCTCTGATGACCCGAGATTTCCCAGAGCGTGTCTCCACCGCTCAACCCGAGGGCGGCCGAATACTCCATCCCCCGCATTCACCTTCACAGAGAATTTCTGCGGGTACCAATTTATTTTTCCAAATTAATATTCCATAGTCTTCTCTGAGCAATGACTGTAATCACTTAATTACCATTGCCCATGGGGCGCGTTGGTATAGTGGTTAGGCTGCATTCCTCCCACTTAGGTGAACCGGTTTCGATTCCTGGCGAGATCGCTCCCAGATTTTTGCATGTGAGAATCGTGCCGAACGATGCCGCTGGTCGGTGATTTTTCTCGGGGATCTCCCGTTTCCCCCGTCCTTGCATTCCGGGGCCGCTCCATACTCACCGCACTTCACCCTCATCGGCTTTCAAGACCTCTATGTTTGGTGCCGCCCAAATCTCTCCACTCCACTCTGCAATTACCATTACCAAAATATCATAAGATTCTAAAATAAAAACGCATTCTATATTTAGGGCCACACATTTATGCGTGGCAGAGTGAGGACTCGTGGGACGAGAGCAGGGAATCGCTGCCCGCGTTGCTCGATGGTAGCGAGAGATGGCGCAGAGAACGGCGATAAGGTGCGCGCGGTTTCAGGGCTGGCGTCATCCCTGCCACATCGCAAACTGCGAGCGCCACCCTGCCGCGAGGGATTTGCGAGATCCACAACCCCCTNTACGGGCGGGAAGGAGGGATATTGCCGACGTACTGCGGAGGGGGAGGGGGGGTTGTGGAGCAGGGGCTCACGCGCCTCAGGCTGTGGACAAGGCGAACAAAAGGCCCAGTTGTTTAGCGCGACTGCGATGGTTACCCCTGAGGGGAGGGGGTGGGATTTGACATCCGTGGCCTGGGAGGAAATTGAAAACGTTTCCACCAAGCTTTCCTCCCTCCCGCCCCTCCAGATCCCCGCGAATTCCAGACACTCCTGGTCATTCCTGGACCGGGGAGGCTGCTTTTTTTTTCTAACCTACTCTAAAACTAAATGTAATGTGTGAGCCCGCGGTAGATAAGGGAGTTAAGTGCGTCTCAGGGCTAAGCCCCATACGCCTACAAGGAAAGGAAATCATGCGAGGAGACATGCATCGCGGCAGCGAGGGATTGGGCTGCCATGGCCAGGTTTTGGCCATGACAACCTCCCTGAGTGTACTTATAGCTAAACTACTATACTAAGAAGAGAAAGGGAAAAACCTGCATAGACATCGTACAAGCCCTTTCAACAGGAAATAATTAAAAATTGTTCCACGCATTAACATAAAATGCTACAGGAGACAGATGGGTGGAAACCATGCTCTTTATTAAAAGGAAGGGAAAATAATAGTAGAGAGGGATCAGGACATCTTTCTTTGACTTCAGTTCACGCTGGCTTAACCAGAGTGGTGCTTGCAAATCACTCTGGTGGGGGGAGTGGCGCGATTCGGCCTCTACGGGGAGGCTGCTCTGGCCATCTCGTATTTACCCCGCGGACATTTTCCCGCGCGTGTCCAGCGGAATGTAAATGCTTTTGCGCCCTCTCTCTCATCCACACCCTCGGCGAAGCCGCGGAGGTTATCAGTGGCTATCGTGGGACCTGCAATTTCGCCTCCCTGCTCCCTCCCCTGCGGAATATTTTTAACACAGCTCGCGAGGCCTCTTTCTCTATCTCTCTCTCTTTCTCTCTCTCTCTTTCTCTACCAATATGAAATCCGACGAATTATCACGACCCATCCTCCAGCGGCCTTGTTGGTGAATGGCCTAACGAGTCAGAAAAGGGAGGGGGCAGGGGGAGACGATTCCCGGAGACGCCACCACTTTTAATTGGCCAGGCGATAAATAAACCCGCATCCATTGGCGAGGCAGGAGTGCTGTTTTATCCAGAGAGAACCTCTTCCTTGTTAAGTAATCGCATGCTGGGCGAGGCTTCGTCTTTTATTTAAGAGAAAGGGCAATGACTACCATGCATATTACATACATTAAAAAGAAGCCGCCCTAAATGCACGTTTGTATGTGAGGTCTATCTCTGAAACCACGGCTGCATTTCGTAAATAAAAATTTCAGTTGGCTGCAGATACTGAAAATACAAAACATTTTGGTTGCATGGCATGGTATTTAAAAGAACAAAATATTTTTTGGGTAATTTATAATTTTTTTCATTACATCAAATAATAGTGCAATAAGAGAAGGGAAAATCCAGGAAAATTAATTTACATTAATTATTTACAGAAATTATGAAAGTTTCTAATTGACCTGTTTTGCCATACCAATTTTAAAATTTTGCATAATCAGCATGTTTGGTTAAAGTCTAAAATAATTGTTGATGATGTCATTAGAATAAGATAACGAGATATCATGGATAGTATTCTAATCGTTCCACCGCAATTTTATTTTAAGTTTTGAAATAAAAATTAAACTCAAAATAGCTAGAAGTGAAACCCTGTTCGCAGGCAAAAAATAAAAATAAAAAGCCAGACTTCAAAGAAATTTTTTTGTGGTGTTCCGAAGACTTAGAAACACTTCAGCTGGAATCAAATATTATGTTCGTTTAACTTCTAACTTTTTAAAATGTGTTTTCTATAAAATTTTACGTCCAAATGGTCATTACTGTTCTTAAAAACTGGTCGGCGGGTTTTCTCGGGGATCTGCCGTTTCCTCCGCTCCTTCATTCCGGCACTGCTCCATATTCACCTCAATCACCCTCATTTGTTCTCAAGACCACGCTGTTAAGAGCCGCCCAAATATCTTCACTCACTCACTCTACTTAAAAGTTGGCGAAAGTTATTTTTAAAGTTTTTAGGGAAATTTTTATTACATTTTTGTTGGCACTGTATCACAAAACGATGAAATAACTTAAAAACACAGGGAAAAAATGTATAGGCACTTGAAGGGCCTTAAGTTCTGACAGAACAAAAAAGAAAGGTTTCGTCAAGCCATTACTTACTGTTAGGAAACAGTTACATAGCACAAATTACAGAAAAATATTTTACTTGCTAAAAGTATTTGTTAGCTAAAATTTATTTTGTAAACCTAATAAGCATTTGATTGACAATACTTTTTTCAAATAGAGATGTTGTTTGAATTATACCACCACATTTGATTGCCATATTTTGTTGAGGCAAAGCAATATTTATTTAATTGTCCTTCTTACAGCTTCGCGTTTATTTTCATGTCCTGCAACTACACTGTTTACACGCCATCTCCTCGGTATCGTCTTTATTGCTGAGCATAACGCAGATAATACAGCTCCTGTCCTTAGAGCTGGCGAATGTTATGCCTACACATTCATCGTAAGTTCGTAAGCAATATATCGGTGCAAGGATCGTTGTAGGCATGTTCTACGTTCATGTTTTATTAATATGGAATCCATTCTCACGAAAGTCTTTCGGCACAATGAGGGGGCCGGTGTAAATATAAATTAACTTATGATTTTACAAACATACAATAAAATTCATGTGCTTTAACTGAATCAACAAGCTTCCATGAATTATGTAGTATGTTTATATCTAAGTATTTGTAATAAAATAACTCTATTAAATAGAAAAAAAATACACAACCTAGTTGAGAGACGAAAAATTATATTCCTACAAAAGTAAGCACTGATAAACATCACATAGTCATGTTTATGTGCTCTCGGTATACTGAAGAATTCAGCATATTAACACAAATTAAATCAAATAAATAAAATCGCGCAAGGCTGAACATTTTTAATATATACCACACGCCGACTACTCTTAGTTCAAAACAACTGCAATTTATTTGATTTTATTAGTGCTTGTTTTCACAAACAACCATTCCAAAATTCACGGTTTAGTAGAGTAAGACGAACATAATTCGGAGGTTTCGTAAAACATGATTAACTAAAATTTTCCATAAAAAGTCATAAGTTTTTGCGTACGTGTCCTGTAGCACCAATATGAGAAAAAGATAATGCATCAAAAGTGATTTCCCTCTATTGGATATCAGGTAACAGCATTTATGTAACTCCCTCCCCTCCATGTAACAGTAATTTCCATCAACTTACAGTGAGAAGCTGGGAACTGCGCGTAGACCGAAAGAAACTCGGTTACGCAAATTTTTCTTCTTCTCGTACAGGAGGCTACCACCAGGATATCTGATGGAAGAACTTACCTGCAACAAAGTAGAAAACAATTTTTGAAACATTGTCAAAGTAGTCGATAGCCTGGATCAACAAATTATTCTAGTACATTTAACTTTGTAATCTCATCCGTACATATAGTTCATTTCATATAAGAAGGCCACATTCTGACAGTCAGTGAGTGGCAACGTAACTTATTCAAAACAAACAACGTGCCATTTACAAAATCCTGTATCAGCTGATGCACGAACGAACAAAAGTTAATATTACGTTGGCTATTCTGAGAGCAGTGCCGAAGCACATCACACAAGCAGAAAATACGTGGATAAGAAAGAGTTCGTAGATTAATTAATACATTTTATTATACGTGGTCATAAAACAGCAGTTCTTAGATTTAGAAACGAAACTTTGTGATAAAATAATAATGTATAGGTGTTCAAAATGAGATGCACAATAAAACGATACGTATTCAAATATAACGAAAAAATCCAAAGTTTCAAGAATCTCGAACTATGTGCTGCTATCTTGTGAGTTAAAGGCGCACCATCTGTTGCAACATGCTTTTCCACGCCATCTGTTATCCATATCCCGAACTACACCCAGAAACATATTATAGTTTTGTTGTTTAAAATAACGCATTTATGCGCATATACAAATGGTTTTATTTTCCCGCGAGCTCTGTATAAATTTTTTAAGTAACATATATTTCGTGTACCGCGTTTACGAACGACCCTACACACGTCCACCAAGCTCCGTTTACGAATGCAGCGCCACCCAAGCAGTTCACCAATTGCCACACGTAGCAGCACCTCCTGGACGCACTGACTCGCCACATCAAAGCCTATTCTTGACACGCCTGCTGATGGCGAATGGATACATAAACGAAAAGGCGAGGCGATTGTCAACTGTCAAGAATGTAGCCTTCTTATATGGTAAACAGTTTAACATTGTATGCACACAGCTTCACGACCTCGCGTGCCTTACGTTCACAGTGTCGTGTTATTCATGCTGTCATACACATCATGTTGGGAAAATTCTTATATTCTCAGCATAAATCTTTATTCACGCTTCTTAGTGTTTATTATCGTTCTCCGTTGTATATAAAAATGTGTGGTTACGTATGGAGACTCTAAAGAATACGGGGCCACACGATCGTTGTCGGCTCTGAAACAGACGGTGTGCTGTCTCGATGCTCGAATATTCACAGTTAAGTTGGCAGCAAACTACAAAAAAAATTTTCTTTTTTTAACGTCTTACTAGTATAAAAGTTAAACATTTTTGCTACCTGCAATTTTGTATGCCAAACTGAATAAAATTTGGCGTGATTATAACACATTTACGTTTATAATACTATCACGTCACCTGGCTGACGCAACGTTCAAGTTAACTGGTTTATTGATTCTTTTTTTTATTATTGTTACCTGTCCGCGCTCGGGTGTTAACAAAACAGCGGTTCAAGACCAGCGTGATTTTAAAGTGCCCGTTTGTAACTCCTGATAAATGACTCATTAATGTATTAGATAAAACACTTTTATACACTTCTAGAATGAAAAGGCACTGTTTGTTACAGCTTTCTGCTGTATTCCCACGTAGATGTTTGTCCTAAAATTCCTTGAAATTTCACATAATATGCTGACCTGAAAAATGTGCTGTTTGATGTAATGAAAGTCAGTTTAAATTTTAAATCTCGAGTAAACTTGAAGAAACTTCGGATGAGTGTATGTTGTTATATTGGTGATAAGTGTTGCAATTATGAAAGCTTAAATAAACCTGTGCGTATTATTTAGTATCGACACGTAGGTAACTTATTTTTTAAAAAATAACGGCATTAATATGTTTTATACTGCACTTGAAACAATGAACCGCTATAACTACCTTTCATGATTAACCTTCAAGGTAGGTAATTTGGGGGAAATTAGATTCTGCATTAAATGTGTGGATACATTTTCATGAAATACATTGTCATTAGCTAGGTAACTTTTTTTTTCTGGCGAAGTTGTCATTGTGGGCGTATAATTTTATAAGACAAATGTGATTTTTTTTCCGTAAGCAAAGCAGTAGGCATTAGCAAACTTTAGTGTTAAGTGCTTTAAAAACGGTGTGGCTGATCGAACTTTCACGAAACTTGCATCGAGTGGCAAACATTAACGTGGACGTGTGCTGTAAAAATTNAGTGCCGAAGCACATCACACAAGCAGAAAATACGTGGATAAGAAAGAGTTCGTAGATTAATTAATACATTTTATTATACGTGGTCATTAAACAGCAGTTCTTAGTTTTAGAAACGAAACTTCGTGATAAAATAGTAATGTATAGGTGTTCAAAATGAGATGCACAATAAAACGATATGTATTCAAATATAACGAAAAAATCCAAAGTTTCCAGACTCTCGAACTATGTGCTGCTATCTTGTGAGTTAAAGGCGCACCATCTGTTGTAACATGCTTTTCCACGTCATCTGTTATCCATATCCCGAACTACACCCAGAAACATATTATAGTTTTGTTGTTTAAAATAACGTATTTACGCGCATATACAAATGGTTTTATTTTCCCGCGAGCTCTGTATAAATTTTTTAAGTAACATATATTTCGTGTACCGCGTTTACGAACGACCCTACACACGTCCACCAAGTTCCGTTTACGAATGCAGCGCCACCCAAGCAGTTCACCAATTGCCACACGTAGCAGCACCTCCTGGACGCACTGACTCGCCACATCAAAGCCTATTCTTGACACGCCTGCTGATGGCGAATGGATACATAAACGAAAAGGCGAGGCGATTGTCAACTGTCAAGAATGTAGCCTTCTTATATGGTAAACAGTTTAACATTGTATGCACACAGCTTCACGACCTCGCGTGCCTTACGTTCACAGTGTCGTGTTATTCATGCTGTCATACACATCATGTTGGGAAAATTCTTATATTCTCAGCATAAATCTTTATTCACGCTTCTTAGTGTTTATTATCGTTCTCCGTTGTATATAAAAATGTGTGGTTACGTATGGAAACTCTAAAGAATACGGGGCCACACGATCGTTGTCGGCTCTGAAACAGACGGTGTGCTGTCTCGATGCTCGAATATTCACAGTTAAGTTGGCAGCATACTACAAAAAAATTTTTCTTATTTTAACGTCTTACTAGTATAAAAGTTAAACATTTTTGCTACCTGCAATTTTGTATGCCAAGCTGAATAAAATTTGGCGTGATTATAACACATTTACGTTTATAATACTATCACGTCACCTGGCTGACGCACCGTTCAAGTTAACTGGTTTATTGATTCTTTTTTTTTATTATTGTTACGTGTCCGCGCTCGGGTGTTAACAAAACAGCGGTTCAAGACCAGCGTGATTTTAAAGTGTCCGTTTGTAACTCCTGATAAATTAATCATTAATGTACTAGATAAAACACTTTTATACACTTCTAGAATGAAACGGCACTGTTTGTTAATGCTTTCTGCTGTATTTCCACGTAGATGTTTGTCCTAAAATTCCTTGAAATTTCACATAATATGCTGACCTGAAAAATGTGCTGCTTGATGTAATGAAAGTCAGTTTAAATTTTAAATCTCGAGTAAACTTGAAGAAACTTCGGATGAGTGTATGTTGTTATATTGGTGATAAGTGTTGCAATTATGAAAGCTTAAATAAACCTGTGCGTATTATTTAGTATCGACACGTAGGTAACTTATTTTTAAAAAATAACGGCATTAATATGTTTTATACTGCACTTGAAACAATGAACCGCTATAACTACCTTTCATGATTAACCTTCAAGGTAGGTAATTTGGGGGAAATTAGATTCTGCATTAAATGTGTGGATACATTTTCATGAAATACATTGTCATTAGCTAGGTAACTTTTTTTTTTCTGGCGAAGTTGTCATTGTGGGCGTATAATTTTATAAGACAAAGGTGATTTTTTTTCCGTAAGCAAAGCAGTAGGCATTAGCAAACTTTAGTGTTAAGTGCTTACGGTGTGGCTGATCGAACTTTCACGAAACTTGCATCGAGTGGCAAACATTAACGTGGACGTGTGCTGTAAAAATTNACGGTGTGGCTGATCGAACTTTCACGAAACTTGCATCGAGTGGCAAACATTAACGTGGACGTGTGCTGTAAAAATTTGGATCTATTCTGTTCAGCCATTGTGTTTCATAACAACGGTTTTCATAACTCGTAATGTAGGAGCAACGCCCGCCATTTTCTTGCGCGTAGTTTTGAATTAAAACTTTTATTTTTGAGATATTTATGCAATATGATTCTGCTCCTAAAAAATGATAAAAATTATTCTTCGGACATTTAACACGTGTTAAAGGGACGTTGTCTTCTGAATGGAAAAGTAAATACACTGTATTATCTAAAAACGCGCCTTTCTTATGAGTAAGACTGGTATAACGGGAGAGAGTTTCAGCTATTCACACGTTTTAAAGGTGAATGTTTAAAACTCCTTGGCGTTGTTTTTACAACCAGGGAAAAAAACCATAATTATTAACTCTTCTGCTGCTATTATGTTGACAAAATAAATCTAACATATTTTCATATTACCTCGGGAATGGTGACTACAGTTAAATACATTAAAATACGTCTTAAGTAGAAAAAAATTGCGAATATCATTAAATATTCACAAACCAATAGTACTGTAATTAACGAGTACGTTTTTGTAAAACAGAATCCAATATTAATTACTTTTTGTTGTTTATTTAATGAGTATGCAGTGGAAACATGAACATGAGCCAGCTAATGTAAACACCAGCTGAAAGTCACATGGCAGTGTTTATCTTGATAGGTACGCGAAGATACGGAACCGACAGGCTGAAAGTAGGAACTTAGCAGGGCTTTAAAAGTGCTCACTTCACCGTGAACAGCCTTTATCCTATGTGCGTTAAAGGTTTACATGATACAATCTGCAGAAAATAAATAAATAAATGCAGTAACCGAGAAACCCTTGACGGCAAGTGTGTGCCAGTTAAAAGAAGAACTGCATGATCAAATAACCATAACCGATTTATCCTATTTCACCAGCAAACTTTTTGAGGCGAAGAAACTGGCAAGTGTAGNCATGATCAAATAACCATAACCGATTTATCCTATTTCACCAGCAAACTTTTTGAGGCGAAGAAACTGGCAAGTGTAGCGGTAAATAGATCTACTGGGAAAAAACAGAAATTCGGCTATGCACAATCTGCAGTGCCGTACAGGCCACTTACACTGCCCCATTTCTCATGCCCGGGGTTTCATGTCTTCCACAGCCTACGGAAACGGGGAGGGCGAGGGAGCGCTCCCCAATATACGCACCTGCGGCACCGATCCTGACAGCTTGCCCAATGCTTTCTCGGAATGCCCCAGAGGTGTTTTCGATCAACGCCGCGTTATCCCGATGAACGACTGGTGGTGTGAAGAACGACCTGGAAGAAATCACGCCAGCTACCTTCGCAGATCTTCTGCAGCTTTCTGTGCCGACGTAGTATGTGGCCGANACGACCTGGAAGAAATCACGCCAGCTACCTTCGCAGATCTTCTGCAGCTTTCTGTGCCGACGTAGTATGTGGCCGATGGCCTGGACAGCCAGTAGGGGTGAGGGAGAAAGTCCTGCAGGATGGTGCACCATCCTGTTGCCGGGCCACAGGCGCGTCTGAGTACGAGGGTCTCACAGCGATGTGGGAGGATACGGAAGGCATACGAGAGTACCACACAAGGTACCCGTGTGTGGTAAACTATTGTGTTGATCAGGGGTATCTTGGTCCCACGAGAAAAAAAACGGGGTCACTGTTNGGTACCCGTGTGTGGTAAACTATTGTGTTGATCAGGGGTATCTTGGTCCCACGAGAAAAAAAACGGGGTCACTGTTACGTAGTGGTTAGAATACTCGCCTCCCACCAAGGCGAACCCGGTTCTATTCCCGGCGGGGTCGCCCTCGCATGGGGGAATCGTGCCGGACGATGCCGCTGGTCCACGCAACAAGTGAAATAACAACGCATAAACTAATAAAACAGAACAAAATACTTTCTAAAATGTGTTTCGTCTATCAAAACACTATTTTATGAGGTAACATGAACATTCACTATTTAATTCCGTTTTTATGTCTTTCATTTCGTTTTCATGTATTCATTACAGCGCTCTGTTTGAAGGTTTAAACTGTGTATAACATGGCGAAGAGAGTGCACTCAATATGTACTATTTGTTTTAACAATCCTGACGGTGATAATTAAAACAAAAACGAAAAGTCAGGGTAAACAATTTAAAACTACATGTNATTTGTTTTAACAATCCTGACGGTGATAATTAAAACAAAAACGAAAAGTCAGGGTAAACAATTTAAAACTACATGTTTTCGATGAGGAAGTATATCACATATATTTTCCTCATCGTTACCAACTCAATTTGGTAGCTCAGTTGGTAAGGCAACCACATAAAAGCGAAACGGAAAAAATGTGTGAATTCAATTCCGCCCACCTGCAAAATTTTTTTTTTACTTTTTTTAATTATGGTAAATTTCGCAATATAAATAGTAAACTATCGTAAATATGTTTATTTTTCGTAATTATCAAGTTAGATTCTATAAAAACAATATATAATTCGCCGCTGCAGATGGCCGTCACTAATTAAATCAGTGAAATTGTTCCACGTCACTAATTCAATAAGTGAAATTTTTCCACGTCACTAATTCAATCAGTGGTTTTCCACTGATTCTAAGTGGAGCCATTTTCACTGATTCGAGTAGTTGAATTTCACTGCGAATCAGTGGTTTTCCACTGATTCGTATTTAGAACGTAATTTTTGTTGAAATTGTTTACTAGTAAAACTGGTAGGTGTTAGTATTTAATAGATAGTAGTTACACTACCTAAACATAATATGTATGTATTATTTTGTCATGTCTTGGAAAAAAGTAATATCAAAATTAAATTTTGCTCCTTTTTTAATTTTATCAAATTAAAGACCTGCAAATTATCCCGAATCCAACTACTCCCCGATAATTGTAACAGGTTGTTGTGTGCTGAAATCTTTCTTTGCCTCTCATTTTTAATTTTTCTTCAAGAGAGCAGCAACCATATTTCTGCACCGATGTTTTGTGAAATCAGCTTCATTCACCATCAACAGTTGCTTGCTTAAGAACATTGCGGTTGTCACACATTTCAGAATACATTCAGAAATTTAATCTTCCATACACAGCCGAGCCCAGAGTAAGTTGAATGTGGAAAACACCGCGAATATTCCTGTGTAACTGAGGATTTTGTTAGGGTGTTATTTCATCCTTCCTTCCCGTAACTACTACTGCGATCGTCTACTTTTTTCATTTCTGGAACATCGCGCTGAGGAAATGGGATTTTAATAATTTCATTGGACCTATTGCTATATATGATATGCCTGTATGCATGTTGGCACGTTGCCATCGCTGTTAGACTAGCTGACAACAGTGGAACTCGCTATAAAGCTACGTTAAATGTCGAAATCTCATTTGCAACCAGCTATTGCACAATACAAGTGAGGAAATATTAAGAGTTCCTTTACATCTCTTCCATGTGGTTCGTAAAACTTTTAAGGGGAAGGTTTGCACACTAACGAGATAACGTTCTACAGTAGTCTTGAAAATTGCGTATAGAAACGCAAGTACCCTTCAGCACGAAGTTTCGCTTCCTAGGAGGGCTACATACAGATAAGGAGGGCACATCTACATATCCCAGCTTACGAAGATCGACTAAACCCAAACTAAATCAATACCTACAAATGACGTGAAATAAATGCTATGTTATAACTACAAATACGCAATTTCTAGTTTTCATTTAAATTAGAACTAAATCTTATTTATGCATATCTAATTTTCTATTTCGCTCGATATAATTTAATTTTGGCATAATGTGTCGCAGGACATTGTGCAATAAGGGTATTTCCACAAGTTTTCTACACTGCAGCTATGACCTCATTCAACCAAACTTCCAATAAAGAAATTAGTGATTTCTCTGCTTTAACCTGCAAATCTGTAGCAGGGCTAAAGAAAAATTTTTGATACCAGTGCCGCTAATACTTGTAACATTATTCAGATTTACAGTAGAAATTGTAGGATTCTTAATTGGCGGTAGTGTAATAAAAACGTAACTACCCGCATTAAAGTTTAAATTTAAGTACATTGCAAATTCATTGCTTTTAATGCTAGTGCACACAAGAACGTAACAAATCGCACGGAAAGCGAATTATNTTAAAGTTTAAATTTAAGTACATTGCAAATTCATTGCTTTTAATGCTAGTGCACACAAGAACGTAACAAATCGCACGGAAAGCGAATTATAAAAATTCGCCGGAAATTCGCTTACATAACGAGAAAATAAAAAAATAATAAGTAAATCCAACGTGGNATTTGTTTTAACAATCCTGACGGTGATAATTAAAACAAAAACGAAAAGTCAGGGTAAACAATTTAAAACTACATGCTTTCGATGAGGAAGTATATCACATATATTTTCCTCATCGTTACCAACTCAATTTGGTAGCTCAGTTGGTAAGGCAACCACATAAAAGCGAAACGGAAAAAAATGTGTGAATTCAATTCCGCCCACCGGCAAAATTTTTTTTTTACTTTTTTTAATTATGGTAAATTCCGCAATATAAATAGTAAACTATCGTAAATATGTTTATTTTTCGTAATTATCAAGTTAGATTCTATAAAAACAATATATAATTCGCCGCTGCAGATGGCCGTCACTAATTAAATCAGTGAAATTGTTCCACGTCACTAATTCAATAAGTGAAATTTTTCCACGTCACTAATTCAATCAGTGGTTTTCCACTGATTCTAAGTGGAGCCATTTTCATTGATTCGAGTAGTTGAATTTCACTGCGAATCAGTGGTTTTCCACTGATTCGTATTTAGAACGTAATTTTTGTTGAAATTGTTTACTAGTAAAACTGGTAGGTGTTAGTATTTAATAGATAGTAGTTACACTACCTAAACATAATATGTATGTATTCTTTTGTCATGTCTTGGAAAAAATTAATAACAAAATTAAATTTCGCTCCTTTTTTAATTTTATCAAATTAAAGACCTGCAAATTATCCCGAATCCAACTACTCCCCGATAATTGTAACAGGTTGTTGTGTGCTGAAATCTTTCTTTGCCTCTCATTTTTAATTTTTCTTCAAGAGAGCAGCAACCATATTTCTGCACCGATGTTTTGTGAAATCAGCTTCATTCACCATCAACAGTTGCTTGCTTAAGAACATTGCGGTTGTCACACATTTCAGAATACATTCAGAAATTTAATCTTCCATACACAGCCGAGCCCAGAGTAAGTTGAATGTGGAAAACACCGCGAATATTCCTGTGTAACTGAGGATTTTGTTAGGGTGTTATTTCATCCTTCCTTCCCGTAACTACTACTGCGATCGTCTACTTTTTTTCATTTCTGGAACATCGCACTGAGGAAATGGGATTTTAATATTTTCATTGGGCCTATTGCTATATATGATATGCCTGTATGCATGTTGGCACGTTGCCATCGCTGTTAGACTAGCTGACAACAGTGGAACTCGCTATAAAGTTACGTTAAATGTCGAAATCTCATTTGCAACCAGCTATTGCACAATACAAGTGAGGAAATATTAAGAGTTCTTTACATCTCTTCCATGTGGTTCGTAAAACTTTTAAGGGGAAGGTTTGCACACTAACGAGATAACGTTCTACAGTAGTCTTGAAAATTGCGTATAGAAACGCAAGTACCCTTCAGCACGAAGTTTCGCTTCCTAGGAGGGCTACATACAGATAAGGAGGGCACATCTACATATCCCAGCTTACGAAGATCGACTAAACCCAAACTAAATCAATACCTACAAATGACGTGAAATAAATGCTATGTTATAACTACAAATACGCAATTTCTAGTTTTCATTTAAATTAGAACTAAATCTTATTTATGCATATCTAATTTTCTATTTCGCTCGATATAATTTAATTTTGGCATAATGTGTCGCAGGACATTGTGCAATAAGGGTATTTCCACAAGTTTTCTACAATGCAGCTATGACCTCATTCAACCAAACTTCCAATAAAGAAATTAGTGATTTCTCTGCTTTAACCTGCAAATCTGTAGCAGGGCTAAAGAAAAATTTTTGATACCAGTGCCGCTAATACTTGTAACATTATTCAGATTTACAGTAGAAATTGTAGGATTCTTAATTGGCGGTAGTGTAATAAAAACGTAACTACCCGCAGTAAAGTTTAAATTTAAGTACATTGCAAATTCATTTCTTTTAATGCTAGGGCACACAAGAACGTAACAAATCGCACGGATAGCGAATTATAAAAATTCGCCGGAAATTCGCTTACATAACGAGAAAATAAAAAAATAATAAGTAAATCCAACGTGGNAGCGAATTATAAAAATTCGCCGGAAATTCGCTTACATAACGAGAAAATAAAAAAATAATAAGTAAATCCAACGTGGGTGGAACCGCACGCCATTTTTACGGCAGTTTTAAAAGCCAAATCATTTTATTTTTTCACCGGGAATAACAACTCACGGAAGACAAATCCGGCGCATTAAAAAACCTCTCCTCTTCCACGAACCTCTTTTTTTCTCGTCGCCTCTACTCCACCATGCTAGCACCAAATACATTCTCCAGTGTGCAGAAATTGTGAAGTTCCGATAGGTCTGTACACTCGTCTACCGATATTCGACCAGATACACCAAACAGAATACAAACAAAACATTTCCACGCTTCGTAAACATTTTTCGAATGCTCTAAAGTGTATTTGAGGTAGTTTTGAACACCAGCCATTTTTTAAAACCAGAAATAAATCACTGCCGATATTTGATAAAAAGCTATAGACTTATGGCGTGGTGTGTTTCTTCTTCGCACGTTCCGTTCACTTTCCATACGCGGCAGAACCGCAGATTGATGCCTACGATGATAAAATTAAATACTTATTTCCACACCTCCCTTTCCCAACCGTCCTCATTCAACTGTAAACCAAATAAGGCATGAAGGATAGAAAACCCCATAAAGTTGAATTACATCATGCGCGAAGAGCTTAACATATTTTCGCGGCTTTTCAACGAGTGCAGTAGCGGCGAATCCNAAAGTTGAATTACATCATGCGCGAAGAGCTTAACATATTTTCGCGGCTTTTCAACGAGTGCAGTAGCGGCGAATCCGTTATGGAAGTGTAATCCTGTGGGAAGTAAGGCATTAACTTTTACTTTTATCCACCCAATGGATTATAAATTCAGGAGTACCGAAAATGTCGGCACGACAAAACATAAATAACAGCTTCCTACATATATTTTAAACTCTCATAACTTTGCTGTCATCTCTACGTTAATAAATAACTGCCGAGTCGAAGTAAGTCACTGTTTTTGTGGACAAATACAGAAGTGATAACACTGGTAGCACTGAAATAAATACTGACGGTCAGGAAAAATTGGAGCTGTGAATGAACTTTCGGGCCATAAAGTACAGTACACTATATTTACTGCCACAGTGTTGCTTAAAATGTATGAATTCAAGATGGTGGTTATGACTACCCTTTAACACTTCTAATACCTTACCGAACGTAATCAAAACACAAACCAACTTAATATTTTTGATGGATCACACAAGTCGGCTTGACTGTTTCGTCTGTGTGACTCCGCCCACCTCTACGAGCATGCGTCAGCTAATGGGAGTCCAAACACCATCTCAGAAAAATGTGAATTTCCCCCACCCCTTATTTTAATTTAATTTACATAAATAACAGCTAGTACGTGGGATCATAATGGTATTCTCAGCAATGAAAATATTGCTACTATATATTCAGCCACATATTAAGCCACAGCTTTTAAAGCACCTGAGAACAGAGTTAGGATCGCGTATGTGATACGCATTTGGAAACTTATTTCACGACAAGTTCGTGTCTCGGTGCAGATGGCAACCGTTTATTTAAGCGCGTCTATGGCACTAACAAATGTAAAATATGTTTACTGATTGTCAAATGTACGTCCATTCAGACTACGGGTTATTTTTTAGAGGGCGTAAAGTCGTAGAAACGGTAGCTTTTATTTAGGTGGATGGAAACATCCGTAAAGAGTGTGTTTCAGTGAAGGATAGTGCCAACATAAAAGCACGCACCTCAAAAACGTTTTCCACTACCCGGAGTAGGTCTACAAAGTTACTAGGTTGCTGACGGCCAAAGCGAAAGTATTACATGGAAATGCACTCTATCTATGGAGTTTACCAAGTCTATCTTCCGACGTTTCTTTGTAATGCACCCCCTGTGCCAGCAAATATGCTTCATATACAACCAAATTACAGGTGAGGCAAAACATTTTTTGAAGCGTGTATTTTAATAGACTTATACTTAACTGCCTATTGGTGGCATTCACGAAATTTATTTCAGCTGACAATAACCTGCACAAACATGTCAGCTGCAAAGTAACACAGAAGACAGTGACAACTGAGGGTTGCTAAAACANCTTCATATACAACCAAATTACAGGTGAGGCAAAACATTTTTTGAAGCGTGTA
The DNA here is from genome assembly GCA_002778355.1 of Clitarchus hookeri. Classification (NCBI taxonomy): domain Eukaryota; kingdom Metazoa; phylum Arthropoda; class Insecta; order Phasmatodea; family Phasmatidae; genus Clitarchus; species Clitarchus hookeri. The sequence goes on from NQII01001221.1 coordinate 508,429, forward strand.
TTTTAATAGACTTATACTTAACTGCCTATTGGTGGCATTCACGAAATTTATTTCCGCTGACAATAACCTGCACAAACATGTCAGCTGCAAAGTAACACAGAAGACAGTGACAACTGAGGGTTGCTAAAACAGTTCCTCGCAGTTTGAACATGGGCCTCCATTAATCTTCACATGAATTTCTGTGATATACTTTTTCGTATTTACAATGATAATTCAATATAAGATACAACAATTGAGGAAACATCTAAGAAACCTCTCAATTCTTTTAAAATGAAAGACTGTGCTGCACCCGTGAGATGACACCCACCTAAGTAAAAGGCCATGAATGAGGAAGCCGAAAGGTAGACGCCAACCATCAGACTATTCCACAACTGGAGAAGCGACGGACTGCAATGACAGCAGGAATGGATACCTATCAGAATTCAAGACCGCCTGCAAGGAGATAAAACCATAGACGAAAGACGAGGTAGAACGATCTCGGTGGCTGCGCACAACCAATCTCCGTGTCCCAACGTTGAACTGCTTTTCTGCAATACGACTAGCACAAACGGCATATATTGGATTTGAGGTTAGAACACTGTTTAGTAAACAAGTGCTTTGAGATGTATGTGTACTTCCTCTAACCAATTTGGAATGCAGTTAGATTAAATTCAAATTGGTGAAAGTATTTTATTCATATAAATGTGCTTGTCTTTTGAAAATTAGGATATAAACAAACACGTTTATCACTGTTGACCATGTGACTTCGACAGTTATGTTCCTTTGGGGTAGGTCAATGCTGGGTATACGCGTAGACGAAGAATAAGCGGTCTACCTCATCTTTAGTCTATGGACAAAACAGCAGGCAAGCTCGACACATTTGATCAAGACCCATTGAGAGGCTAGAGAGTTAGCGGATGGTCCAAGACCCCACAATAAACTGTTACCGCCGAGTTTCGATTATGATAGTTAACTCTTATCTGCACGTGTTCGTCTAGTAATCATCACAATAACTAGAACCACCGGTTGTTCTGCGGCACTGGTCGCGAAGGCGCCTGGCGCATGTGGCAAGGAGAGAGAACGACTGATAGTTCGAAACACACCAATGGCATTTATCAGAATCTTGGAATCGAGAAGCTGACAGTGTGGTTCGGAGCTCGCTAAAACCAGGAGGTCCCATGGCTTTACGCATTTCCATGTATTATGTGAAAATCAAACTAAAACTTCAAAAACAGTAACTGCCTTCGCTTTTGCGTGCTATTTCAATACAATACATAACTTTTCGCTTACTTCTGCCTCTCACCTCCTCTCCCCAACCTCCCTCATCCCCCCCACCCTTCATGGCATTTCAATGCCGTCGTTTCTTAGTTTTGCTCATCAATGATGGAATTTTTCGCCTTGACGACAAGAGCTAAAGTGATGCAATTTTCTTGCCACTACCGAAATTTGTAAAAAAAATTTTTATAGAAAGGAGATTTCGCGCATAATGTTCCTTTGGGAATAAATCCCCAAAACTGCCTTTTTGCTTTCTTCTTCTATGTTAAATCAGGAATGTGTATCACAGTTCGCGGAATTTTCCCAATCCTGAATGTATTACAGTGTTGAATTGCATTCAGAGGGGATATGGCGGATCCGTAGTGGACTAGATATTCGTGCCACAGATGAAGGAATCGTCATTACGGCACGGAAGGGCTTATAATTGGCTAAGGTCCGGAATACGAAGCTGGCGCAGTTCGTTGCTTCGGGAAGCAGGAATTTCAGCAGCGCGATGGCTGAGGAGTAACTTGTGTCGAAGGAGACTTCTCTTCTCTCGTGGCGTACAGTCCAGTGGAGTGGATGGTAACTCAGGCATGGCGAGAAGTCTAGTAGTGTCGAAGGGGTGGGTAAGAGCGACCCAGAGAGGAGCAGCGGAGGATGATGTAGGTCCCGAGTAAGTGGATTTCCTTTCTGTAATGATATAGAGAGAGGTCTAAGCAGGACGGAGTGTAAACAGAGTGGGCCCGGATTTGGCGGCGGGTGGCAGCGAAATGGAAATCCTGACGAACGACACGATCCGAAAGTGTCATGTAGTACCGCTCCGCTAGATTACTCACCCGGGAAGGAAAAAGATAGGAAATGCGGAGGTCGGTTTGGATTGGGAAAATAGGAGATGCATGTTGCACGGTTGTGCCCATTACGGCGGGACTTCCATAATTAAAGTGGGCTAAGAAACAAGTGGTTATCAATTTGGTGATCTTCGGGATGTTTCGGTACTTGTTGGCGGACCTTCGCCTGTTCAGCTTTCTCGACACATGGCATGGTGACGCATGTGCGTAAACGAAGACGAATGGGTCTGCACCCATTCAAGTGGTTGTTTGGTAATGTTTATAGTATTTTTTTCACATGGGAACTTTAAAATAATGTTTGAGGCTGCTCTTAGAAACCTTATTTCTGATGACCCATGAGGGGGTATTCGGGTAAAGGCTTCTAAATTAGGAGTCTGATTATCTCTGATTGGCGAGGAGGGCAGGTTTTAATGGAGAAACCCGGTAGAATACCGAGTAAAGGCACTAAGAAATATTAATGGCCCTAAGAGAGAAGAGGAGAAAGTGCCGTGCACTGTCTTACTCATCAGAGTACAGTAACAGTGCGGGAGGATGGAGGGTGTGTTGGCCTTCTGGCCGTAAAACCTGCTCTTGGCAGCCTGCAAACGTTACTTCTGCAATTGTCTATAAGTGCTAGCCATTTAAATCTTATCTATGTACATGTAAAATAAAAACGTTTTTATTTATTATAGTTGATGCTGCGACATAACTATTGGCTATCGATCTGTTGACAATCTCTTCCAGAAGGGACGCGTAGTAAGTAGTATACTACTTTCTTTTTCCAATATAGTATACACCTGGCTGCGTACATGGTGTTGTAGGCTGTTCACGGTAAACTGAGCACTTTCGAAAACCCTACGATCTACTTGTATGCACATCGTGTATTCTTCCACCACACGTAAAATTAACATTGAAATGGACCTCAACACTTTATTCATGCGTTGGTCAAGCGAAATTGTGAAATTATTTGAAAAGTGAATATTTTATCATTTCGTTAATTCTTCACTAATATGCGTTATAGAGCACATGCCAGTCAGTGTGCCCGTTGAAATACATGTGAGTACGGACAATGATGTTTTTCGAAAGTCGATTTCAATACTGCTCAATTAACTGTGAACAACCTATATTCATGGGTTGTTACATGACTGCTATCATGTACTCCCTTTACCTTAAACACTAAGGCTGTTGCACGGTGCCTGTATGCGGCGCACATATTCCAGGAGGAGTACGAGCAACTACAGGTCGAAAAGGATTTATCGTAATATTAAAGGTGTAGCATTCGATACGGACAAGCAAGTCCATCAGTATTTCATTATAATTGATTTATGTCACGAAATATGTGTTAGTTTTCTAATTTGTTTTGCTTTGCTTTACAAGGTTTTACTGCAAAGCCTGGTAGTTGTTTAATTTAAATGTGTTGTTTTTTCTGTCGTTCACATTTCTTGCGTCTTCTGTAAAATATATTGATAATATTGCTGTTAAAAATAATGTGTCCTGGATGCACTTTGTTGTGCATCGGTACTCCCGTACATACTCCTGTAGTTAGTGTTGGACAAGCTCATGTTATGTAGATTTTCGTTTAGACTTCTAACAGTGCTCTTCAAAAGTTGAATTTTCGTCATTAAATAAATCAGTCATTACTATGCATTGTTTTCGTATTTCTAAAATCTATCATACAGGATTCTAGAAATGTTATATAGTAAACCTTAAGGGTTTCGTTTACGCATATTTATCTCAATATACTGCTTGGTTTTTTCTATTTTTTATTCTGATGTTCTGTGGTGGCACTGAATGAATTAAATTCAGAAAAAAAATATGCGGAGAAGAGCTTGGAAGCGCTAGGGAAAGAGGGAGAATGGGGACGGACGTACAGGTCAAAGAAAACAAAAGGGAAAGAGCGCAAAAATGAGAATTGGTTCAGGCGATAATTTTCCCTTCCGGCACCCTGGACTCAACAGAGCGTGGAATCAACGTCACGAGCAAGGCTGCACGCAGACGTCGACACGAACACCCTCGCGCGCATTCCCGCCACAGTCAAGTCCCAGCAGGCATTCGGCATATCTCCACCGGCGACCAGCTGCGAGCTTACTATTTCCGGTTCATCTGCGCACTACTAAGAACCCCTCTGTCTTCTCTCATCCTATCTCTCTCAGGCTCCTTCCTCTCCCCACCTCCTTCGCGCAGTCTCCATCACCAAAGGAAGGGTAGGTTGAGGACAAACATCTGGAAGGTTCCATTCATCATCGATCCCAATACTCCACTAATGCAGCGTGCCCATCAGCGCGCTAATTAAAATTGCTGGATTGTATTACGTACCTGACGAAATACCTACGTGAACAATTCTCATGCACAAATATGGGTGGACAAAAATCTTTACCATTGACAGGTGATTATCCTGTAAATCCATGTTTTATTAATTCTGCTGTTTGAAGTTTACAAGACATTTTAATAGAAGTCAAATTATTTCTCCGAGATACCTGTAACATATGAAAGTCCCCATGACAATCACTAGCATAAAACCTGCCTTTAAGTTGATACGAAAATGATCGAAGGAATAACAAATGTATTTTTTCATGGTAATTGAGTGTGTTTCAAATTCAACCGCAGTAGAATGATTATGATGAGTCTGGGGCATCGGTGTTGCCGTAAGAGCTAGGCGCTCGCAGGCCACCATCTTCGATCTATGTGACCTTGGCCTTTGACCCCAAAAATAAAAAATTCAAAAAATTTCTAACAAATAAAAAAACTTGAAAAAATTATATAAAAGATATTAAAAATTATTTTTAATTTTTTTTAGAAAATTTATTTTAAAATATATTTAAAAAAACTTAAATTTCCAGATGATTCCCTCAATACACTCCTCCCATACTTATTCCGCCATATTGCTAGGTGCAGCCGTCCGCAATCTTAGTCAGTGCAGTCCGCCATCTTGGTCAGTGTAGTCCACCATTTTTGTCAGTGCAGTCCACCATTTCGGTCGATGCACTCCGCCATCTTGGCAGACGTCACAGCCACCGTCCGCCATCTTGTTTTTTTCAGTGGCATTTGATTATATAACTGGTGCTCTCTCCAGCACCGCACCTTGCAGACGAATGACCCAATACCATAACCCCCCTTCCAATATATTTAATTAACCAATTGCCCAACCCCTAATTCTCATCGGCTAATTGCCCACCCCCTTCCAATTTATTTCATTGCTCCGCCGATGTTTCTCATTGGCTAATTACTCGGGCGTTTTCAGAAACCTTCGTTCCAACCAATCGGACCCTGAGCCCCCTTGGAAAAGCAGTAATTTTTCGTGTTGTCGATCGTTTCTCGATATTTCAAGAGGAAAGCCCAGTGGCCATTTCGAAACTTGCAGGGTTTCACACCCCTGTTAAATTTACGATAGTCATGATGTCAAGTGAAGAAGAAAATAACAGCGACAGCAACGCAGAAGAAAATGGAAATCATATTCTTCAGCTTATCAGCACCATANCAGTGGCCATTTCGAAACTTGCAGGGTTTCACACACCTGTTAAATTTACGATAGTCATGATGTCAAGTGAAGAAGAAAATAACAGCGACAGCAACGCAGAAGAAAATGGAAATCATATTCTTCAGCTTATCACCACCATATTGGCACGAGGAGCAACTTCGTCAATGCCGTCTACTAGAACGAACTCGGAACCATTGGGCAACCCGTGCCAGCCCCCATCGGCCAGAACGTCCTACGGCTTATTCTCTCCCAGCTCCAACTTTGAATACAGTGATATCGAAGAATAAATGGAAGTGTCCATCCCCGAATTTTCTCCATTTAGTTCAGAAGACTTGAGCAAGTACAGTGAACTGAATTGTGGGTACCGACTCTTATGTTTTCGAGATGCTCGAGGCGTTCAGCAAATTAAATTTTGTAACGGTACAATTCACTGGCTATGCTGATACGATTTTTTAGAAGGCAGTTATGTGCGGAACACATTAACGTGCGAATATAAAAAGTGTTACGTTTACAATGTATGCCCTAACTGAACGTTTCCTTGTTCGCTGGAGGAGTTGGTAAAACAAAATTGTGATGTCCACGTATGCAAGGCAAGAGTGTAGAAAAGTGTAGTGTACGAACTTTTCCGAAAAAGTAAAAATAATGATGTGTGCAAATGGGAGTAGAAATGTGATGGACATAACAATGTTGTAAAAAGGCACACTTTCCAGGACTCGGCCTCCACCTGCACGCCTTTTGCATGCAAAGTGCACCTAGATTCGACCGAGACCTTCCACCAAGTCTTCTCGCAACGGTGGAGCGCGTCCTAGTGATAAGTTCATGCCAGAGAAGTACATATCCTCTACTGCACGGCGTAACCTTCACGGACCAGCCGGGTATTACCGTAACTGTGAAGCGGTGTGACTAAAATGTTCATTTCCTACTTGAAAGAAGTGTCTTCGATGGTACGACTCTTGAATAATCACTGCAATATTGTGACAGTGACGAGTGTGCAGTTCATTTGTGTCGTCCATAAAAAAAATTACCCACAAACATTGGAATAATTAAAAAAGAAATAGGGAGCGAACGACGTTCAAGCAAGTAAGACAGGGAAAATTGCAGATTAAATAATAAAATGAAAAATGTTAAACTTTTTAAATTATGCTCGGAACGCTGTGATGGCGATTGGCACAGTTTGGAGGCTACAACGCCACCGGACCCATGGCCAGAAGTACTCGTGTGTGCGTGTAATATGAGCTTTGCTCTATCTNTTTGGAGGCTACAACGCCACCGGACCCATGGCCAGAAGTACTCGTGTGTGCGTGTAATATGAGCTTTGCTCTATCTTTAGAAAAACCCAGGTGATTAAAACCTCCCATTCCCCTCGTAATGTTTTAGTTTACAAAACACACACGTTCTACAGTGTAAAAAAAATATGGACGTGCGTGATTAAAAGTTTATGATGTACAAAAAATTTCGATGTGTTTAATTATCTCATAATATGTTGTTGTTTTCTAACCTTTTGCATTTTTTCAATAAATATGTTTATCATGTAAAATATTTTCCCTTCATGATTCATATATATTTATTCTATTATATGTGTAAATACCATTTATTTGTATATTGAAATAAATTTTCTTACAAAGTTTTTTTTTNATATATTTATTCTATTATATGTGTAAATACCATTTATTTGTATATTGAAATAAATTTTCTTACAAAGTTTTTTTTTAATTATGATGAAAAATTAATAATTTTGTTGCAAGTATTTGTGTAATATTTTTATTCGTATTTAAATCNTTTTTTTTTAATTATGATGAAAAATTAATAATTTTGTTGCAAGTATTTGTGTAATATTTTTATTCGTATTTAAATCATTTTAAAATGACGTGAGTGTTTTGATTGCTGCTAAATAGAAGCGATCCCAAGGAGAGAGGAGAGGAGAGACAGGCAGACGCTGGCGGTGTTCTTGTGCGACGTGTCAGAATGAAAGTCGTCACGTGATCACATATCCTCTGTCAGCATACTCCCCTTACGTCTTCACACTCTCGAGAGGAAGTTAATGTAGGTCTGTAGTGGTACCATTGTGCCATGCAAATTTTTTTAAACTTAAATAACCTTCCTTACATAGTTATTAAACTCAATATTTCGCACAAGTAATTTTTGGCAACATTAAAATAAAAGAATCTAATGATGTGCAGCAAATTTTAGAGCATATTTTATATACTGTATGTAAATAAGTAAAGCATAATTATTATGTAATAGGAGGTACTGTTATGAAATGTTACACGTACTTGTCCCTTCTCCAAGGAAAATGTAGGCACCATAAACATAATCAAAAAGAGAAAAAAATATTTCACGTACTTGTCCCATCTCCAAGGGAAAAGTAAGGGCAATCGATATCTACACCAAAGAGAGGAAAAAAATACTTACGTTTTTTACTTGGAGAAAAAATACATTACTGAACACACTCATACTCACAAAGTTGTAAGTTAAATAACATTTCACTACATTTACTTCAAAAACCACACATACATTTACACCAAAAAGTATATTAAAATACTTGGTTTGCAAATATACGAGAAAAAAGGTATTTCTAAAATCACATTTTTACATCCATATAAATGTCTAATGTAGGTGCAGATTCTAGGATGGTAGAAAACTTAGCACAAATCCTTCCGTGTAACATTTCACGTCCGTAAGAACACGCACGCAACTAGTCGGTTCGAGGTGTAAATCGGCAAATCGTTACGTAACGCTCGTAAAATGCTTTCAAAGTTATTTAAACCCTGGTGAATCTCATCCCCGTCAGACAGATTGGAGGGTGGGTTAGCATTGAGAGGCAGCGGAGACCACATGTATTCGCAGCAAAGGCATCTTTCAGCATTTGTGTAAGCAGTATCAGAGACCGGAGAGTACTGTAGCGACACGGATGAGTCCGTCACATCGTTGGAAGAAAGAGGTGGCGTCTGGGTGCTCCAGAAGGGTGCCGTCTAGGTGCTCCGGAAGGGTGCCGTCTGGGTTCTCTGGAAGGATGCCATCTGGGTGCTCCGGAAGGGCGTCTCCGTTGCGATGCCGTTGCTGTAGTTGCAGCGCTCAATGCATCGCAGCATCGCATCGCTCTGAGGCGATAAATGCAGAGGCATCCATATTTTCGAATAATTCTCCCGCATAATTAGGAGAGCCTCGCAACTCTCAGACCAGAAATCAATCGATGCCAGGATCGGCTTAAGAGAGCATACCAGTGAAACTGCGCTGGCCATTAGCTTTGATTTCGATCCGGGAGAACCGCTAATCATGAATGAGAGTGGAAAGACANTTCTCTGGAAGGATGCCATCTGGGTGCTCCGGAAGGGCGTCTCCGTTGCGATGCCGTTGCTGTAGTTGCAGCGCTGAATGCATCGCAGCATCGCATCGCTCTGAGGCGATAAATGCAGAGGCATCCATATTTTCGAATAATTCTCCCGCATAATTAGGAGAGCCTCGCCACTCTCGGACCAGAAATCAATCGATGGCAGGATCGGCTTAGAGAGCATACCAGTGAAACTGCGCTGGCCATTAGCTTTGATTTCGATCCGGGAGAACCGCTAATCATGAATGAGAGTGGAAAGACAACTAGCCGCCAGGAAACTCGTATAGAACCCAACATGGCAATATTTTGATCGGCTCGCCGCGCTCGTGTGACAGGTTACGTCCGAGCGGACGTGAAGAATTACTCCGCGCAAGCTTTTCCTGTTTCCTTCGCCCGCTCAAAGTCTGTATACGTTCGTGGCAAGAGTCTTTCTTGCTTCTTCGGTACTGCATTTACCGTGAGACAAACATCAAAATAAAATGTTCACTAATATTTTTGTTTTCTACACACTTTATTCATTTAGCAAAAAATTTAAGGTTATATTTAAAAAGGAATGTTTAAAATAGAAATACACATATAATTCATTTTTATATAGGTATATTTTATTTACACAAATTACAAAATTATANAATGTTTAAAATAGAAATACACATATAATTCATTTTTATATAGGTATATTTTATTTACACAAATTACAAAATTATAAATACATATACAATTCTAGAGTATTCAGAAATTTAGTGTGCGAGCCAAAATGTTCGTAAATAATTATTAGCCTACTTTGACGTTCGATTTGACCCAGTAGAATGGGAAGGTTCAAAGTGCCTTCTTCCAAGTTAAAGTGGTCGTGGACGAACCCATGTTGGCGGCAGAAGGTGACGTCACACCAGGACATTTGCATGGGCACGCTTCACAGTTTGGTGCAGGTTCCCCAGAATTTGTATACATCGTGGTGTCAACACGGTGGCTGCGGTACGACCTTCGACCTTTAGTTGGGGCCGTTTGAGTCGAAGTCTAGCTTGTGTTATTTTGCCGACGTACGCAGACCTGGATGGAGCAGTCAGGGGCGTGAATCTCGGTGGTCGTAGGAGGAGGGTCGCCTAGTCTCGACTCGAAGTTGCTGCAAATTCCAGAACCTGGTCCACGGTTGCTGGAAGAGTCGTATCCCGTTTCAGTTGATGAACGGTGCAATTCCCAAGAGTATTACAAGTTATTACCTGTTGAGTAGGCTCGCAATCACCCTGAGTCACATTAATTTTCGTAGGTATGTAGTGATCCAGACTCCCAGAACGAATATGTGATTTTAGAGTCATCCGGATATGATACGTACAGGTTCTCGTGAAGTATAGGCGTTATCTTGCTCCCACGGTGACTTGTGCTCTACTGGGCGACTAATTTGTTTTCGGGGTTGATTTATATACATAATTTTTTTTTCGCATTGTGGATTGACGTCATCCATACACGTGACTGTCACATGATCAGGTATCACCGTATTTCACACAGCCTAAGATCATGCATAGAACTTGCATTTTTTACGTAGGCCACCCAGTGCATACCGGCTCGCCTGTCGTGTCCAGATTAATTATGACACATTTGTGTCTCTTGGGTTTAGGGGCAAAGTCTCTCGCATAATCACTCCGCGAAAACTAGGTATTTTCAATTTGCGTGCAAACAATTCCAAATCCACATTCGTCAGTGGGCGTCTAGGCAGATTCACTTTGATTTCCTTCTTCGATTTATTACTCCCCCACCCACCCTTCTAACCGAACAGCCGAATATCCCAAAAAAAAATTGATCCACCTTTTCCCCAATATGGATGACGAATGTAGAGCCCTTGGCNCCGAACAGCCGAATATCCCAAAAAAAAATTGATCCACCTTTTCCCCAATATGGATGACGAATGTAGAGCCCTTGGTCGTTTTTTCCCCATGGCGATAGCTTTCAATTTCCTGTTATGGCGGTAGGTTTCCTCTACCTGTATTCGATCGTTCGAAGCCCACTTCACGGCGCTTAAAATATTCATGACTGCCCCGGCAATACCGGCCAGAGCACCGATTACAGGTATCAGTGCGGGCAGGAACCCTCCTACCGTGCCCTTCCCTTTCCCCTTTTCCGTAGAGGGCGCTGCGATTGGCTTTTGATTGCACGTAGCCCGATGCCTAGTTTGAACGTTGCTTTCGTGATGTTGGATACGCCCCAGGCGGCTACTTTTTCTCCGAACCCGGCGGCTACCGATTTTCTTATTTCGTCAGCCTTCTATGCTAGTGTCTAGTCTGCCTGGTGTTTAGCTTGCAGATCCTTGTACTGGGAATAGCCGATGTCGTGCTGCTTAAACGATTCGTCGAGGGCATTTATGCCTATCTCGTTGCATGACAGCCTTTCAGCTAGCCTTGTCCTCGACCCGCAGAACCTGTATCCTGGAACGTCAAGTTTAAACGGGAGGTTGTGTATTTGTGAATCGACAATCCCACAGCCGGATTTCACCATATTTACCTTACGGCGCATTGAATTAAACAGAGCGAGCAAATTATAAATATTCTTCTTTTATACAGTTATTTTTTTCAGTATAACGGAGGTAATCGAGCAGGACATTAGTCTCCCCGTGCATATCACCAGGGAATGTACCGAAACTGAGCGTGAGTCACATCATAATGCCCTGTTGCCCATGCGAGGCCTGAGTGTAGGAAAACATGCGTCCTACTGATCCTGCTGGAAGAACCGAACGACCTTCGGTTCGAGAACGAGTACGATTATTAAAAATCGCTGCAGCTACCGAAATACCAGCTGTTAGCATGAGTACTGCAGGCCATGGATGGCAAGGGTTATTTCCCCTTAAGCGAAAACGAGAAGGTAGTGCCTACGAACGAAGCTTTTCCATACTCGGTATTTGTCTTTGATGACATTGCTTGCATAAAACGAACTTGTAATGAAGAATTCTTTAGCATGGAAAGGCGCGCGAATGTTGACTGCGTGTACCTCAGTCACTTATTCCCATGTACCCAAACAACTGCTTCGCGACCATGTGAATTTCCTCGTTTTGTTCCGCCTGGACGACACTAATTTAAGCCAAGTTTACGGTGATAACGTAAATATAGACATGACATTTGCAGAATTCAAAGATATGTGTTCTTTGAGCTGGAAAGACAAGTTCGGTAAATTGGTAATCGTAAAGATCTGTTCACTACAAAAGGCAGGTACAGGCGTGGGTTCGACCAGTTCATCTTAAGAATGCAACCATAAGTCATGGAAGCATTTCCAAATTCGGCTGCATCGATCATCACGATGACCTTGAACATAAACAAAATAACTTCACCAATGAACGCAAAGAAGACTGGTCCCTTATCGGTCGAAAATTGGAAAGTGAGAAAAATGAAGTGGTCTAAGATTTGATGGTGGTCGGTAAACGCATAGCGACCGTGGAGGTGTGGATAATTGACCTCATTAATGTATTGAATGCACAGAGAAGAGAAGAATTGAAGGACCTACAAAATGTATTAATGTCCAAAATGGCTGCGAAAACTCATGATGCGAGGCTCAGTAAGAAGATATTGGATACATGTGTCAGACAGCTCGAAAATATCGAATAAGCAATATCAGAAAATCGCGAATGGTTTTGTAGGAAATCATTAGCGATTTTCTGATTATATATATATATATATTTTTATATATATATACACACACACACGCGCAAAAATTCTTTTCCACTCAGGGAACGATGGATAACCGAACCGCATTGATGAGCAAATTTCAGCGAGCTATCGAGGCGGTACGGACCTAATACTTACTCACTAAAAATATAAGAATAGCCATCGAGAATCTAAGNTTCAGCGAGCTATCGAGGCGGTACGGACCTAATACTTACTCACTAAAAATATAAGAATAGCCATCGAGAATCTAAGAGAGTAGGCTCTTAAACCTATTACCCTCCGGCTAGACGAAATTAGAAAAAAACTTAGTATTGGGCACGATACCCGCATTAAAATCAAATGTGAAATCAAGGTTGAAGAACCGACCCCAACGTATAAATGGAAAAGTAGCCCGGAATTTCCCGAATCGGAAGGTGGCATCACTAGCGACGAAGACGATTTGCCTCTGAACGATTTGCTGCGTGCGCGAGAACAACGGAAACGAAAACGAGAGCACGAGTACTCTTTTATCTCATGGCATCGCTTCCTACTCTGACCCTACCGCCGACAAGACTTGTGGTTTTAAAAAAAGGGTGGAAAATGGTATCTTGGAAATAAGAAAGTTTTATTTGTTCCTAGGGATGTACTGCAAATCGACAAGTACAAGGCGAATATCAAGCAGGGATTGAGCGAACTTTAGTTTCGTAGGAGTCCTGCACACTACACCGAATCAGATTTTCGTAAGTACCACTGTTTGTTAGCAAAGTCGCACATGTTACGCCGAGAATAACACCGCAACACACCGATTTAGGCCCGGAGCACGAAAAACTCTACATTATAAGTAGACTGTTTCCTAGGGTACGTGAAATTGGTGGTTTGGGTTTGACTCAGTCGATTTTTTTTTGCACTCTCAAATTTCTATCAGTATTGGGATGATCAGAATGAGTTAGTAAATAGGCTGAGACTTTTTATTGCACCGCACGCAACAGGAAACCGGTCGCACCAGAACGAAATAATTTCCATCATCGAAGAACTCGCGGAGGCGGGCTACATTTCGAAATAAGCAAGTATGCAGTTGCTGGGGAGCTACACGAATATGCTATGATAAATTACCCATGCAGAAAATACGTCATGAAAGGCCTGGACTATACCTTCCAATCTGACGNCACGAATATGCTATGATAAATTACCCATGCAGAAAATACGTCATGAAAGGCCTGGACTATACCTTCCAATCTGACGTGATCCAAATGCAAGACTTTGCTCGTGTGAATAAAGGTAGCCACTACATTTGTACTGTAATCGATACTTTTTCCAAGTATGACTGTACCAGGCCGCTCAAGTTGAAGAACACTAGCGGTGTCACAAAAGCCGTGGCGGATGTGTTGCGCGAAGGACACATACCAAAACATTTTCTCGCCGGCGATTGTAAAGAATATTTTAATGCATCTTTTCGTTAACTGATGGAAAAGTATGGCAAAATTAATTATTCTACATACTCTGGGCTCAAGGCCAGGATCGTCGAGCGTTTTCACAGGACGCTCAAAGCTAAAATGTGGAGACATTTCACAGCGAACAGAAACTACAAGTGGTTGGATATACTCCCAAATCTTGTTCTTGAGTACAATTCCACCGTTCATTCTACCAATCGCTATGCTCGAAGACGTGAAAAACGACTCCCTGGTTCGGACCGTCTATGCTATTCGGAAGAGGAGGGACCCACGCAAGCCTAAAGCCAAATTGGTGACTTGGTGCAGATTTAAAAAATATGGAGTGTTTTCTACAAAGGCTTCCATCAGAACTGGTCTGCAGAGTTGTATAAGGTGGTGCGTATACGACACTCTTGCCGGCTGTTATGAAGTGATCAGACCTTAGTTGAACGGCCTGCCTGATCACACCTTCAAACACTGAACCAGGGCACGAGAGTGATTGCAATAACACCTTGCGAAAGACAGTTGCAGAATTCCCCTCCACCGGCCAGTAAACGGGACTGAAAATGATAAACAACGCGCCCAGTATAGGCCAGCGTAACACCAGAAGCGGCGTCTTTTGTCGTCGGGCCACTGGAACGAGAAGACCACTGAAGATGGGTCTGTCCAGCTGTCGTTAACCGCCTTATAGAATCAGCCTCCGGCAACATGAACAAGGTGGGGACTTTCCAATTAGATTGCAATAGTAATGGCGTGAGGTAATAATACTTAATATAATTAATTAGCATCTTGGTATTCCATTTAAGCTCCCCCGATAAGTAGTCGCGTAAATAGTTATTGTAAAACCCTTATGTTCAATAAACGCCATCTTATACTGCTGTGCTGTACCCAATCATGAACCATTAATAGCTACTCTCCTAGTACCTTTCAAGTATGAATTGGCTTTAAAGTAACATTCGTGACACTGCGCATGAATTACTTCGAGGACCTATGTAGCGAACCAATCATTGGCGGGTTTTACACCGAGGAGTACTGGCCTATGCAGTTTCCAGATGCGTATTAGGTGGAGAAGGCGCTGAAACGACGTAATGGTCGCGTTTACATGCGGTGGTTGGGACCCTCCGAACATGACTCATGGATCGCCGAGAAAGACATTTTGGCATAAAAAAAACCTGCTAAATGTTTCAGTTAGTGTAAACATATAATTTTTAATATAATACATCGTCATGTGTGTGCTGAGNATGCAGTTTCCAGATGCGTATTAGGTGGAGAAGGTGCTGAAACGACGTAATGGTCGCGTTTACATGCGGTGGTTGCGACCCTCCGAACATGACTCATGAATCGCCGAGAAAGACATTTTGGCATAAAAAAACCTGCTAAATGTTTCAGTTAGTGTAAACATATAATTTTTAATATAATACATCGTCATGTGTGTGCTGAGAAACTCGTTTTTTTCATTTCTATCATTGTTGTCCCCCAATGCCTGCGAGCTTCCAGATATGTATGCATGGGTGCGAGATTAATTGTCTTAATGTTTAAAGTCGAAGCTAAACTATGAAGCGTTTCATACATATATATATATATATATATATTTATATATATTCTTAACTTGGTGTATGCATGTTGTCTTTGGGTTTACTAACAATGTTATTTTAAAAATAATTACTTTTTGTTGTTTCATATTTGATGTAATCTACATAGTACATATTTATTATATAATTTATGTTTCACGTGCGAAATATTCCAAGCCTTGTTAACTAACGTGTAGCTGATTATGAATGGCTGGAGCAGAGAGTTTATACATCATATTATCCTTGTGCGCTGGCTTTTAATTTTGCTTTAGTGTTTGGAACGTATGTGATGGGAGTTTTATTTTTCTAATGAATGTGTTGTCTTTTTTTCACGAATCAGTACGGTAACGTGTATATTATTTTCATCAGTAGAGAAACGTGTATATTTTTTTCATGTGTCGAACCTGGACACTCCTCTCACCGTGCCCTTGTGTGTGTTCTCGAATGGGCTAAAGAGAAAAGTGTGTTTTTTTTCGGCATATAAATGTTTGTGTGATAAAAAAACATGCATTCCTGGATTATTTTTGCAACTTACAAAAGTTTTACATTATATATGTATTTGCAGTCGATCTCTGTAAGAATAATTTATATTTATTCTAGAATTTATATTTCACATGTGAAATATTGTAAGCCTTGTTAGCTGGCATGGAGCTGCCGCTGTAGGCGAGCGAGCTGCCGCCTTCGTTCCCAGGTGGAATGGCCCTCCGCTGCGTGTTCAGCAGGAAGGGCACAGTCCAACTCATGGCTGCTAACTCGTGAATACTGTATGCGGTGCCAACCTTAACTCTGGTCACCTATGCAACTGCTAAACGGTACATATAGAAATAATTTTTGAGTCCGCCGCTTTATTTACAAAGTGATTTACCTCTAATCCTTAACTTATTTTTTTAAATAACTTATTTTTTACATACATGTAAAATATATGATATGTAACTTTAGTGACGGCTAGAGTCTCATTGAATATTTTATTCTCCAACTTATAACAAAACTGAAATACTAATTATTTTTTCTTTGCCAACAGTGTTTCTTTTATACTTACGCCAGCAGGACATAACTTGTGATAAAATAAAATTTTAATATATTTTTAAAACACATTTCTTTATCCACACATATATCACAATATTATTTTTATTCTAAATAATACAAGGAATACTTTTTTTTACACGTATTTTTGCTCTGCGTCTTGGAGGGAATTATACACGAAAATTTTTTTTTTAATGTACAGTGGATTCCTCGTAGTTTTTTTTAATGTCCTACAAGTTATCAATATCCCACAAGTTATCATAACTCCACAATCTAAGTTCTTCGACGTTGCACGGAGCACAGCAATATCTTTGATTTTGGCACTCGTGAAGTCTTGTGACATACGTCTCGATAAGCTGTCGAAACGGTGGGCAGCGGCAATAATTGTGAAGGTCTACAAAATTCGTTCCGATGGGGCGTGCGTTGCAAATCGTAGACTCTTGACTTTTTCCAAACACATTCACAGAATAATAAGGAATTATGGCAGAGTCCAGAATAACGGGAATTTCCTCATACGGAATATTTCCCTCGTCCCACCTTAGTCCGTGTGTTTCGTACGTCTGTAGGCGATACGCCTGTTGCGTGGTGCGGTCGATGTGCTTCCATCGACACGCGGCGGTAAAAAAAGTGAAAAATTTAGTTTTCTCGTCTTCGTCACTGTACGAGATGGCAATCTGCTTGGTGGTGTACGAGTCCAACGAGCGATGTTGCACAATATTTCATGCGATTTTTTTTATATACAAATTTTTTCAGTTCTCATTCATAATCCGTGTTTCAACACTTTTTTACAAAGTAATTTAAAACTTCATCAAGGTCCATACACATCGGGCATCTGTGTTCTGGGTTGGTTTCCTCGCCGGGTAGTGCTTGCCATTACATTTCTTCAAGAGGAGCATCTTCCATGGGGTACAGATTACAAATATATAACTTGGTTGGGGACATCGTCTTCTACGGGGAGGGCGTCTTCAACTGAGACGTTGTCTTCAACAGAGACGTCGTCTTCAATGGGGATATCGTCTTCAATGGGGATGTTGTCTTCCAGGACGCAGACGTCGCGAGGGCTTTTGACCGGGGCCTTGCACCAACACCTGTGAGGCAGCGTGTCGGGAACCGAGGTGGTGCAGCCCTCGAAACACTCCTTGCATGAGAGGCAGTTCCGTATGTCTTCGTCCTGCTGCAGGTAGGCCGGCAAATATCTGAATAAGGTCGAAATTCCGCAAGGTGCGTAGACCAGGAGGAATTATTTCGGGCAGGTATGGTAACTCGTCCCGTTTGTTCTAGGCATTAAGCGAGCGCACGTTTCCAAATGCCAAATTGGCTGAAAATATTTTATGGCCGCTTGGACAACACACATATATTTCTAAGTGCGAGAAATATGACTGCTTTCCCGAGGGGGTTCGGGGTGCTTCTTATAAAAAGTGTTTAAGGGGAAAAAAATAGTCCACCCTCGCTATTAAATTAGGCCGTCGATTGGTCGGAACGAAGGTTTCCGAAAACACTCGAGCAATTAGCCAATGAGAAACATTGGCGGAGCAATTTAATATATTGGAAGTGGGTGGAGGGGAACCAACTAATCGGTCGAACGAAGAGGAGTAATTGCTGGAGGAGTGACGGGGGTGAGGCAATTAGCCAATGAGAATCAGGGGAAGAGTTCGAGTGAATGCCTCTAATTCGTTGAAAGGTTCCCGAAAACGCACGAGAAATCAGCCAATGAAGAACATTGGAGGAGCCATTAAATATATTGTAAGGGGGGCTGGGGCAATTAACCAATGAGAAACATTGGAAGAGGGTGTATGGGAACCGACTAAATAGTCAAACGAAGGTTTCCGAAAACACCCGAGTAATTAGCCAATGAGAAACATTGGCGGAACAATTAAATATATTGGAAGGGGGTGGGCAATTAGCCAATGAGAATCAGGGGTGGGGCAATTGGTCAATTAAATATATTGGAAGGGAGAAATGGTATTGGGTCGATCGTCTGCTGGGCGCGGTGCTGGAGAGAGCATCAGCAATGCAAAACAAATGACAAACGAAGAAAACCAAGAAGCTGTCGAACGAAGGTGAGAGAAACTCCAGTAATGTATAAACAAATGACAAACGATAAAACCAAGATGGCGGACTGCACCTACCAAATTGGCGGAATGAGAATGGGTGGAGGGGCGTGTGGGGGACCTCCGAAAGTTTTAAGTTTTATTGAATTAATTTTTTTATTATTCTAAATAATTTTGAAATAAATTTTTAATATTTTTAAAATATAAATTGTTTATAAATTTTTTTTTATTTCCAGGATTATTTAGGATTTATTTTTGGATTTTTAGCACAAATGTCAAGGTCACATGGATCCAACAAAAGTTCCAACGCCAGACGCCGATGCCACAGACTCATCATAATCCTATTACTAACCGCTAACGGATGATGAGCATGTTACTTATTTCTGTCAGTTTATGGTGTTCACGTTTCCAAATATGTGATGTCAAAAGGAATCTGATCTGAATACCAAACAATGGAAAAATATTTTTTAATACATTTTTAACATAATTAAAATAAATTAAATTATATATTTTGTATAAAAAATATTTTAAAATTGACTTAAACACAAAATTCGTTTTCAGATGAAACGTAAGTATTTTTAACGCCATACAGTTTTTTTTTCAGGTGCTTGGTCATCATCCTTTTCCTCAACCGCAAGATTCTAACTACCACCATTCCTTCATCTTCGCTTGGTGATATAGGTTTTAAATGGTATTGTTTCGTTTCTACCCACGCCAATATTTGCAGCACGACGAAGAAGAGATACTCCACTCACAAAGCTTGAATGGAGAGTTCCAAAAAACTAAAAATTAAATTAAAAGAATATGTTAACAAACCCAAGTAACTTGATATTACTTCTATAAGGAATGAATAAGAAACAACCTTAATATAAGTTTATATTTATANAACAAACCCAAGTAACTTGATATTACTTCTATAAGGAATGAATAAGAAACAACCTTAATATAAGTTTATATTTATAATAATGCATCAATCTTATTAAAAAAACATTTCAGTGGCGTTTATGATACTATCCATTGTCAAAGTTACACGTTTTTACAAATTCATATAACCTTGAGATCGATCATGACTTCTTAACTACATTTTATACAAACTAAACAGCGAAATGTAGACGTAATTGTATTGAGTATCTAAAGAAGTTAGGAAATATAAGTTCGTGACCCCCAGCTGTACCAAAAATGGAGACTGCCCCTGCTATGTAACATTTCGCCACGGTGGCCGGCAAGATATGAGNATTGAATTAATTTTTTTATTATTCTAAATAATTTTGAAATAAATTTTTAATATTTTTAAAATATAAATTGTTTATAAATTTTTTTTTATTTCCAGGATTATTTTGGATTTATTTTTGGATTTTTGGCACAAATGTCAAGGTCAAGGTTATCCAACAAAAGTTCCAACGCCAGACGCCGATGCCACAGACTCATCATAATCCTATTACTAACCGCTAACGGATGATGAGCATGTTACTTATTTCTGTCAGTTTATGGTGTTCACGTTTCCAAATATGTGATGTCAAAAGGAATCTGATCTGAATACCAAACAATGGAAAAATATTTTTTAATACATTTTTAACATAATTAAAATAAATTAAATTATATATTTTGTATAAAAAATATTTTAAAATTGATTTAAACACAAAATTCGTTTTCAGATGAAACGTAAGTATTTTTAACGCCATACAGTTTTTTTTCAGGTGCTTGGTCATCATCCTTTTCCTCAACCGCAAGATTCTAGCTACCACCATTCCTTCATCTTCGCTTGGTGATATAGGTTTTAAATGGTATTGTTTCGTTTCTACCCACGCCAATATTTGCAGCACGATGAAGAAGAGATACTCCACTCACAAAGCTTGAATGGACAGTTCCAAAAAACTAAAAATTAAATTAAAAGAATATGTCAACAAACCCAAGTAACTTGATATTACTTCTATAAGGAATGAATAAGAAACAACCTTAATATAAGTTTATATTTATAATAATGCATCAATCTTATTAAAAAAACATTTCAGTGGCGTTTATGATACTATCCATTGTCAAAGTTACACGTTTTTACAAATTCATATAACCTTGAGATCGATCATGACTTCTTAACTACATTTTA
>NQII01001221.1:529207-577695 GCA_002778355.1 Clitarchus hookeri
ACGAACATCGCAAGGGGAGAAGAGATGCGCGCGACACTGGCCATGCTATCAGATGTCTCGTAAACATCAGAGGCACTGTAGTGGTGCGCTCTTACTGCTGTTGTCGAAGACTGAAGACCGGATGTTTGTGGGACAAAGCTTATGCTTCCGGGCCGTTCTGTTGCTGTTCAGCTTCAGACGAGTCCGTGACGGGCTGTATGTAGTCTTGAGAGCGCGAAGGTCGCATGCCTAGACGTGTACCAGGCACTATAGATAGAGATCCACGGCGATGTAATATCACTGGTGTCTCATTTGGCCCAGACCTTCCAAAGCCCAACATTAAGCAGTGGACCTCAGTGTTCTGAACACTGCGAAAACACGATGAGTGGGAAAGGTTTGATTTTAATATGTGGCGCCTAATAAATGATAGCGCATGCTACTGAAATTGCAATTTTTTTCTCTTGCATGGTTTGCCATATTGAGATTTTTCCAATAAGAATGTCCTTGTATGATTTGACATTACTGTTCTGCACGTGCCAATACCATGTTCTACATAATTGTTAAAATTCTTGGGCCATATGCAACAGTGTATTTCAATGCACAAGCGACTTATAATTTAAAAAAAAAGCAACAACTTTTTCTTTTCTTTATTGCTGCAAAGTTGAAATAAAGCTGTATTTTCAACAAACCGTGCTCTTTATGAGAAACGTTTTCATATGAAATGATCTTCAATATCTGTAATTATGGTTAGAGTCATGCATGTTATATTTTTTTTAGCTTTGCAAGCATTTGTCAATGCTAGTTCAACCGAATTCTCTGGACACAAGATCATTCGGAAATCAAAGTGACATTGGCACGTTCAGTTATTCAAGTCTGCACGACTTTTCATAGCAATTTTTATAACACGTTTCCAGTAATTCGCCATTTCCGTTATATAATTATAATTAAGCCAGTTAAAAATAATAACATCTCATTTCACACGCAAAATATGTGAAATTAATTGGAAATTTATTATCAAAAAGAAAGATATTGCATTTCGCATATAGACCTGCCTAATGTTTGTCGACAGATAAATATGATAATTATTTAAGTTTCCTTCGGAACATTTGCTTAACATTCGTAGGGTAGTAAACATTCACCTACGCTATTTTAAATCTTTATGCAATTTGTGTGCATATACATGATGTATTTGAACAACACCGTCAAACTTCAGCACGTTATTCCACACGGAAATACAAGACGAAAACTAATGTACCACTTTTCCGTTGCATGATATTTAGAGGTACTTAGTGCCCCTAAACATTGAGTTTAGAATTGGTTTTTAGCTAAAAAAATATGACATAAAACTGGCGGTTAAATAACAAATCAGTGAATAGGGATTTGTATAACGGAGATATTACAACTCTAGAACGAGGTTGGTAATATCATCCCCTTTCGTTAAGTAAATCGGGGGTTGCCACCTTATGTTCGCATGAACATTTGTAAAACTAATCTGTAAATTATTTGTTAAGACGGATAATGAATCAGCACATCTACATTAGCAGTAAATTTCGTATTGTCGGAACACTCCCAAGTGAAACAGTTTTCGTGAAATTCATGCGGAAAATTCAACAGAGACGGTGATTGGCCTGAAAGGTGGGCAATACACAACACACGGGAAGGTGCAACACCGCTTGGCATATGGTTGCGCAATAAGGTTCAATAGCATTCACCGAAAACTCGGTGTGATATCAGTCGTGCGACTTAATGGATTGACTAGTGCACTTACTTTTGTAAATGTAGGAGTTTGTAATGTTTCAATACATTCGATTACTACAGTATAATCTGTATTTGTGTTCATTTTGCAGTCACAGTACATTGACGCTTATTTACTGGCGTGCCCCCTTGGTGGTGCACAACGTGCCACCATTTGTTAATGCAACTCACCCTGACTCACGCCTAGCACAGGACTAGTTGCATGTTTAAAGCACAGTGGGCTTTATTCGTTTTCAACTAGCCTATCAGTCATGCGTACTGCGGTTTGCGTGTTGTCTACCTGTCAGGTCATCCACCTTTCGTTTAAAATTTCTGCATGAACTTCTCGAAAATGGTTCATCTGAAAATGTTCCATAAAGACGATCTGTTCAGTTAGTTTAGACGTGCTAATTCACAAATTCTTTTAACAATTCGTTTACAGCTGGTTGTTACAAAGTTTCATGCAAACATAGGTATGCAACTGCCGTTTACTTAATGAAAGGGGATTAAATTACCAGCAGCTTTTTCAGAGGTGTAAAATCCTCGCTATACAAATCACTCTTCACAGACTTGTAACGTAATTGAAAGTAATGTAAGATATTTATAAGAATAAGCATTTCTAAGCTGAATTTTTGTGGGTACATAGCTCTCTTATCTTTTCATAATCACTTCGCGGAAAAGGGGTACACACGTTTTCGTAAAGAATAACCTACCGGAGTTTTTCCGTGTTGTTTACATGCATCTTGTATATTCACTTCCGTCACAAACCGGGAGCTGAACCATGAAACGTCTCGTGGGATGCGCATCTGAATATCTTGATCCACTGAGCACAGGACTAGAAAGTCACAGTTTAATTTGAATCCCGGTCCCTTATTTTGCTTTATTTGCTTCCCACATTGGTTCTTTTGCGTTAGTCTTGTACTAACAACTGTCTCTTCGATCCCGCGGGATGTCTATGCCTGAATTTATGTGGAAGTTAGCTTTTCTCCATGGCGGAGAGTAACCAAACTGATGTTATTCCCGACTGTCTGACGGGCGTATGAGAGATGGAGAGGTCTCTGTATGGTGGAGCCAAGCACACTTGTTGCGATTTGTTCTATTTTTGACAGACCAACAAGCTGCCTATGGCACGAAGTGATATGTAACCCGTTCCAGTGTAGTCACTGCCTGAGGGAATGTGGCTTGGCAAAGATAGTGGTCTGAAAGCGCACTATGTAAAATTAATGTCTTTTACACAAAATTATATCTAAAAAGATGTGGTTGGGGGGGGGGGGCAGTATTTTTCATCGGACAGTTACAATAACCCTGAAGTATCGAAAAATAGCTACAAAATCCGGGAAAACCAGTCAAAAAAAAATCCTCGGAAAACCAGTGACAGCTAACTGCTAACTGTATTAGTCTACGACTGTTAAATTTCGTCCATTTATAGTTCACCTTGTCATCAACTGAGACGAACTTTGTAGCGTTGCGAAATGGCAGGCATTTGTGAGCAGCGATAAATTCGCAAATTAAAACCATATTATTAAACGAAGAAACTGTTTCACACGCAACTTGTTACCTTTTAAACACTGCACAAACAGTTCAAGTGCACAGATTATGTATTTATTTTTTAAGCAAAGAATATTTTTACGTGGCGAATTATATTATCTTTTTTTTGTACAGCATTCAAACATGTCGATAAATTATAACCGAGATTAAATGCTTTGTATTGAATTAAAATAGTACCTACGGCGATCATCTTGCGGGCTCTTTGTTTACAGTAAATATACAACAAAACAAAAAACCCGGCTTTCTCCAATAATAAGTTAGTTTACAAATTATAAATTACATTAAATGTTCTTGTATAATTTTATACACATATTTTAATATATAATATTGTGTACAAAATATAGACACGTGTCAAACACGTATATGAAAAGAAAAAAAACACGTCTGACTCAGTGTCACCAGACATGACTGTGAATGACCACCACTACACACTGGTTCCCAGTTTGTTCGACTGATTCGTCAGTAACAGCTTCCTAACAGACTTTCAGTTAGTATTATTTCACTGAACGATAATAGTCATTTGGAGTTGACCTCTACGCTACCGGTTTTATGACGTCACCGCCAGATATTATGGTCCCGTGTCTGCCTTTCAGAATAAGCCGTGATTAAATGCACCTTAAAATCCTTGAGAAGTTTCACCGTTAACACACTTACTATGAAAAGAAAGCGCGTTCGATCTATCAACATTTACAGAGTTGTCAAACAAGAACTACAGAGCCTTGAAACTTTCAATAAAAAACTATTAGTATGCACGTGCAAACGTTTTATTTACGTACACTTCGTGATCTTAATCTTCCCCTACGCATACTCTTGGTATTACGTATATTTAGAACAAACAAGCATATCTAGGTTGAATGACAAAATTATTACCTAACTAGAGTAACGTTTTGCCCTCACGTGTGTAAGAGAATTTTGCGAATTTTAGTTTTGGGTTATTTGTATTTCCGGTTTAGAAATTGCGTACACCGGTAAAAAGACGTTGTCCTAGCTTTTTTTATTGAAATTAAGACGGCAACTAACGAAAACCAAAAATTTCCTTAAAATCGCATTCCTACGAGTTTTTGCATTAACAACGTATACAAGTTGTTAATATCAAAGCTCGTATGTTTGTAACCTCAATTTATTTCATTTCAAACAGGTTTTCTACGAGAAGATTGTCACTTCATCAACTAGAAACCTGAATCGTAAGCTGAAATTCTGTAAGACCTAAGGAGCGTAATAATTAATATAATCCAATCGTGAATGTGGATCTGAGCTGAAGCGTCTTGAAATTCAGCTATACAGGAAATCTTTTTGCAAAATTCAGGAGTCTCTAACGATAGTACCTATTGATACCGGTGGCTTGCGAGGCTCCAGGCCACTTGTTTCCGTCTCTGTGTTCATGCTCTTCATGTTTAGCTTTTAAGATGTTACTTTCGTTACATATAAATTTCATAAAACTTGTAGAGAACTAAAAATAAATCAACCAAAATATACTCGTGCAAAAGTTAGCAAAGGTAGACTGCACCGTTCGAACTGGCAACGAACAGCAATATGCTACGTTTCCAAGATATATCTACGCTTTGTGTCTATATCAACTGCATTAAAGATGCTGTAAACACGATAAGAGTCAGACAGTGCGTAACGCTACGATAGGCAGAACATAATGGAGCGGGTAGAAGCTGTTCTTGAAATGCTAGTAGTGCACACTAGACCGTACTGGCTCAGAGAACCTATGTCGACAATTTTACGCATGGAGGAATCATCGAGCCAATAGAAGCAAGCAATACTCAGATTATGCTATCCCGACCCCTGATTGTTCATTGAGCGACGTTTTATGGGCTTTGGGGAAATTCCCGACCATGTGAAAATATCAGTCGATCCTTCAGTGGTGTATATCTAGAGTACAACACCGCGAGGAGATCTTCACTTGGCCTTCACTGCCAGAAGATGCAGTCGGAGAAGCCAGGCTATACACAAACCTGTAATAGTTCCGAACAGCACCATTTCTACTTCCGACAATAAGTTCATATGTTTTTTAAAATCATATTTTTAAGTTCTTGGGACTTTTGCAGCCAACATAAAAAAAATATTTTATTTTCCTTGCTGGCACAAAAAAAAAGTTAATTAGCTAAACGACAATGGGATAACAGCTTTGCCAGGAACTTTCGTTCTTAAATTTTCATCGTAGCTGGCGTGCTTAGTTACGAAGGGGGTAAATGACACGGAGAGTTGCGAAAAAAAGTTTTTAACCTAGGAAGGGGCACGCCTTTTAGGCGCTCCACCAAGGGGAAATGGGCAAGTCTTCAGGCACACATCTTTTAAAAAATTGTTGCTTTTCTTATAAATTTAATTTTGGTGCAATATTAACCAATATTGCATGCGGCATAAACTATAGAGTAAAGTCTATAACACATAAGCGCAATCAAAACCTAAATTGCATTATGCATAAAATATCGAGTAAAGCTATAACCCATAAGCGAGGATGAAGGACTATATAAGTATCAGAAATATATTATGATAATTATTTACAGATTGTATATGATACAGTAACGCATCCTGGGGAACAAAAAAAAAAGCTTGGGTGCCCATTTACTCTCATGTTGATGCCATTTACTAAATTTAGGGAGGGTCAATGTATACCCTACTCCCCCTATATGTTACGCCACTGGATGTGGGGATAGCGTGTCGACGACTGCCGAGGAGACGGGCCGAAAGCTGCAGTCGCTGTTTGCCACCGNGCCGAGGAGACGGGCCGAAAGCTGCAGTCGCTGTTTGCCACCGGCGTAACAGACAGCTGGCTCCCCACATAACAAGCCGCCACCTGCGCAGGACAACATGGCTGCTGCTGACCCTAGATCAGGTCGCCGGCATCTCCCCTCTCGCCTTCGCCCAGGCACCTGCTTTCACCGACGTCGCTCGACCCTGAGAGCAGTCGCTGCTGTGTGTCCACGATCAGGGGCTCGTAACGCGAATCGACAGTGGCGCACGGTGCGGCAGTCAAATACATTTCCCCACCTCCCGTGCAACGCAACAAAGAAAAACTTGATCATGTGTCGGCAAAGTACTCGTTCGCTCAATGCTGGAGGAGGAAGGATGCCGTGGTATGGTGGTTAGACTGCTCGCTTCCCACAAAGGCGAACCTGGTTCGATTTCCGGCGGGACTGCCCGCGGATCTTCGCATGTGGGAATCGTGCCGGACGACGCCGCTGGCCGACGGGTTTTCTAAGGGATCTCCCGTTTCCCCCGCCCTTGAATTCCGACGCTGCTCCATAATCACCTCGCTTCACCCTCAACGGCTCTCAAGACATCGTTGTTAAGAGTCAACCAAATCTCTTCACTCACTCATTCACTCACTCGTTCGCTCACTGCACCCTCAGTAAATGTTGGTCCGGGTCAATAAAGTTTGACTTGACTGCAAACCAGTAGAAAATTATCCTACAGAACTGCGCTGATTATTTCTGCCACTACGTTTCGTTGATTTTTCCAAGATACAGTAAATTCCACTGGCCCGATGCGTTCTAATAGTTTGCCAATTAGTAGAGCAAGTAGAAAATATTAACTTTTTGTGTGGTTAGCACTTCAAAAACTGAAATCACAACTTTTCAATGCAGAGGCTCTCGGAACTCCAAAAGCAACCAAACAATTCATTTTGGAGCAAATTACGTGCAGGACATTATCCCAATTTTTCCAACTTCATCCCAAAAATTTTAAACAACTTCAGCAACCAAAATTAAAACTGAACCGGGTATTCCATCTACCGCCCATCGTGCACATTAAGTTTGTAATTTCATTTCAGTAACATCGTTTATATAGAATGTTAGCTGACCTACGAGATATCAGAATGAAATCACTTTTCTTTCAAAAGACGAGATTACTGAAGTCAATGCTTTTCGGCATTAATTGCATTTTTTCAAAGTTTTCTTTNAGGGATGTATACTAACACATTTAAGTTCCCTATATTTTCTTTTCTACACTGCATCCTCAGGAAATGTCATGTCTTAAACAATGGTGTTTAGTTTTGTTAAGAAAATTACAACAGCAATTTATTCAGCAAAATTGTTTTCCTTGCTTCACCGAAGCCCGAAAATCCCTTATAATGCCGACATTGGTCATTCACAACTTCATTATCTATGTTTTGAAGGGTTATCCGCCATTACAGACAAATACTAGTGCAGTTCCTTGAAGTGTGGTTCTCTGATTTCACGAAAGTGCCTGTTCAGCATCCACACATTAAAAAAAAATGATTTTTTAAAGTTTGGAAATTTTGTGTCTGAAACTTGTATATTTATGTTTTCGAAAAAGCACAATAAATGTTGTGTGTGTAAAATTTCCCGTTTCACGAATGGCGTCTCTAAGCAGTTCTGTTAAGTGCCCGGTAAGCACTGAGACGAAGAAAAACTTAAGTACTCAGGACCTCTGAGTTAAGGCAGACAACAGCGTGGAAATATGCATTCTTCAAAGTCACGTGAAGCTTGAGTTCCGTAGAAAAATTTATAATAATAATAATAATAAAGGAACCTCATAAAATTGAATTCAGTGTAATGGGGTGAAAAAAAACACGTGTCCTGGCGCAAATGCAATAATAAATAGGCTTACCGAGTAGGCAAACCAAATTCATGCCTGGTAAACCCGCGCAGTAGAAAATTGTGGCACTCCACTTCTTTCTTGATAAATTTTCTACAGGCTAAGGGGCCGCAGTGGTGTAGTGGTTTTATTGCTCGCTTCCCACCAAGGCGAACCGGGTTCGATTCTTAGCGGAGTCGCTCCCGGATTTTCGCATGTGAGAATCGTGCTGGAAGATGCTGCTGGTCGGCGGGTTTTCTCGGGGATCTCCCGTTTCCCCGTCCTTACATTCCGGCGCTGCTTCACACTAACCTCACTTCACCTTCGTCGGCTCTCAACACCTCGACGTTAAGAGCCTGGATGGCTCGTTATGACTCATTCTACAGGCTAGCCGTATCCTACTGCGGTATAACAGCATCTACTAAGAGACAATTTCTGGCGCAAAGAAAAACTGCTTATACAGCGCTTCCAGAAACGGAAGTTACCGTACGAGTGTGAAACTGACTATAGATGTTAATGAATACACAAGACAGAGTATTCCCAGAAGTGGGATACTTTCGACCGAGAACATGTTCCCTACATGCATAACGAGACATCAGCGTGTGGCAATAGACTGCATCAGTATTAGCCTGCAGTGCGGGTGGAATACCCTCCCTTCTCCGCCCGCCCACAGGGTAACCGGTAAACTAAACCCGTAACAGCCGGGATATCGCGTATGCGAGTCAGGTGTGCTTAGCACGTGACCACACAAGCATGGTAATGCACTGCGATGGGGCTTGCATTCGGGAGACGGCGGCTTTGATCTCCACCGACTGCAGTAGTGTTCCTTCCAGTCTCCTGGCTTTCTGTCTCGGTTCTCGCTTTCCAGGAGACGTACTCATTCTTGTTGATGCTCCTAGTCAGACAAGCTGTAACGGAAATAAAGGCACGTTTTAAAATTATATTTTATGTTCTCACGCCAACTATATAATTTTCTCCTATTTATCGATGCAGGTCCAGTTCCCTGCTTTAAGAATGCGGTAACTTTCTTAGTATAACAGCCATTTAATAGGCAACAATATTAATTTAATTTTAACGCCTTAAAATACTCAATTGTAGTGAAATACGCTCCGATGAAAATACCCTACGTAACAGATATACCTTAAAGCTGTGTCAGAGTTATATCACGTGTTCAATGAGAACCGTAGGCTACCACAACAAATGACTAATATTGAAGAAATATCAGCCTTGTTCTCCGCTTCAGTTTGCCGAGTCCAAAAAAAAAAATTACGTCCTAAGGAATAGATGAAGTACACAACTACAATACACTGTCTCATGTTTTACAATCTTGAATACTAACGACTAGAATGAAAAAACACGCATCTTCAAAACAGTAACCTTGTAAACTTCTTCCTTTTATTAAATTTTCGAAGGTGAAAGTTCAAGCAGCTCTCTCTACTGCTTGCACCCCATTCTCGATAAATTAGGACTCTGTTCTATATTTAATTTGATATTTCGTGTCCTACTACCAACATGAAAAATACATCGATTCAGTCTGGGATGCACTCTAAAAACCCTAAATGCTGCAACACGTGTTTTGTTGCTGCAAAAAAAAATTGCATCGTTAAATTTAGACCACTGCAAAGTATGTTTGCCACAAACAAAATTTTTGTTTGATCGCTATATAAATGACAATAGTAACCGTGAATTGTGAGTAAAATAGTTAAAAAGTATCCTTTGTGACAAATGCAGTTACTGTGTTTTGGAAGTTAAATCATTACGTCGATGGTCTAAGGAATTTGTTATTTGCAAACTTAGGTTTAAGGAAGTTATGATAGGTACTAAAACTATAATAAATTAAAGAAATATTTTAATAACACTTGTCTGTTTTCTTTCGTATACAGCAACTTTTCTTTACTTTCAATAAAACAAGCTCAAGGAAATTATTGTATCACCTATAAAGAAAATAATATTGCCGTGCAAAAATTTACAAAAAATAATTTAACAACAGCAAACCTAAGTTTCCTTAACCTTCCCTTTGAAGTAAAACAAGATTTTGTAAGGGTAAACAAAACAGCGTTAAAAAAAAAACTAAATTACTTTCTTTGCTGTACAGAAAGCTTTGAACGTACTTGTTACCAGTGTGGTGTATATTGAAGCTTTTGATAGCGATGATTGTCAGACTTCAATGTATACTGAACTGATAAAAAGTGTCTTATGAACAACCCTTTTGAGTTCAGTTAGAATGGAGCAGAAAAATAAGTCCTTATAGGGTAACACGTGAGATGTCGCTATTGCTTCTTATTTTTGTTGGATGAATTTTGGTCGGGTGGAGATCTGCGCGACCTATCTCAAGTTCTGTCGTCACTACGCCATTAACCTCGCACGTATCTCGCACGATTCAAATCAAACTGACGGGTCGAACTATGCGGGTGTATTTTTCACAAGGGACTTGATTTAAATTGACAGTAGTCCCTTCCGCCACGCGAATCACACAACGACGACCAATAATTTGTACCTTTAACAGACCACCGGCCATTAAAATCATGATAGTCTCTTCTCTCTTCGTGTTCTCCAACTACCGCAACCGCTCACATAAAAACAGTTTCAAAATTACTTGCCCAGTAACGGGAAATTTACGTAGCACATTAATCACGTTCGTAATGTAAAAAAATAATTTTCCTCGCAGTTCAGCATCTCGGTTATTTCATATTGTATGTTAATGGTGTTTTATCAGTTATTAAATACGTTTTTTATTGGCACGGTTTAGAAATAGATTAAATAAAAGGTAGACAGAGTTTTGTCTTCTCTGCACGTTTCCAACAATGAATCACTTATCTCCAATACAAATGCCAAATCAACACTGTCAACAGTGATAAAAGTGTTTGGTTACGTTTAAGTTTTTGATAGATACGTGCTTTTATGGTAATAAAATATTCGATTATCTCGAATATATTCACGTTGCACCTGGCAGGAGCTCTCTACTCTCCCTCTACGGATTCAGAGACCTGCTCTATCGCATGAAACAGGGTTCGGGAGGGTTTATATGATTTATATGTGGTCTTGACAACTCGTATTGCTACGAAAGTACTGCAAATCGTCACGCACAAATAACTTTTAGAGGAGTGTCGTATTCTGAAGAGGATCGACCCCGCTCGACCTGTGGCCGCTAGTGTTCAAGTCATGCGCTCGCAGCACAGAAAAGNCGTATTCTGAAGAGGATCGACCCCGCTCGACCTGTGGCCGCTAGTGTTCAAGTCATGCGCTCGCAGCACAGAAAAGCGATACCACCCAAATTTAATGTAATTTATTTCTGGCTGTATACCCAAGAAATGATTAAACTAATTACTATAATCTCCATCTTTCATGTCCTGGTATAGCTTACCGACAATAATTTCTCCTGAAGGTTATTCACATACACACACAATTAAATCTAAAAAAATCACACAATACACTTTATTATAAGTTTCATACACAATCCAATCTAAATTTGACTGCGTATCATTCGGATTTAAAAAATTTGGTCATGTTAACTTTAAGAGAATACTGCAACTCTAGTATACACATAATCAAAAGAAACGCTTTTGAGAAAATGTAACACTAATACGTGATATGATCGGAGCACAGTTTAAATTTGCGGAAACAAGTGGCATTAAAGATATTTCCTCATAAGCCGCAGCAAGGATGGGGGTGTATCTGGGTCAGACAAAGTGGTAACCTATGACGTTTCTACGAAGACAATTGGCTACCTAGTCCCTAATCCACACTGAAACTTGTTTGGAATATTATACCACGACGATCAGAAACACAGCCTTCAACCAGCCGAAAACTGCATTCTATTTCAATATATACCACACNCGTATTCTGAAGAGGATCGACCCCGCTCGACCTGTGGCCGCTAGTGTTCAAGTCATGCGCTCGCAGCACAGAAAAACGATACCACCCAAATTTAATGTAATTTATTTCTGGCTGTATACCCAAGAAATGATTAAACTAATTACTATAATCTCCATCTTTCATGTCCTGGTAGAGCTTACCGACAATAATTTCTCCTGAAGGTTATTCACATACACACACAATTAAATCTAAAAAAATCACACAATACACTTTATTATAAGTTTCATACACAATCCAATCTAAATTTGACTGCGTATCATTCGGATTTAAAAAACTTGGTCATGTTAACTTTAAGAGAATACTGCAACTCTAGTATACACATAATCAAAAGAAACGCTTTTGTGAAAATGTAACACTAATACGTGATATGATCGGAGCACAGTTTAAATTTGCGGAAACAAGTGGCATTAAAGATATTTCCTCATAAGCCGCAGCAAGGATGGGGGTGTATGTGGGTCAGACAAAGTGGTAACCTATGACGTTTCTACGAAGACGATTGGCTACCTAGTCCCTAATCCACACTGAAACTTGTTTGAAATATTATACCACGACGATCAGAAACACAGCCTTCAACCAGCCGAAAACTGCATTCTATTTCAATATATACCACACNAATATTATACCACGACGATCAGAAACACAGCCTTCAACCAGCCGAAAACTGCATTCTATTTCAATATATACCACACTAGAATACACAACGGCACTACAAATTCGCTACAAACGTTTCACAAGTAAAATATTTTAGGTCGCTGTTGACAGTCGTAGAGTAAGTAGAAAGCGAACAAAAAAAATATTGCAGGTTTATTTATTGCATTGGGCGTATAGAAGACACCATATCAGATGAGCTGTCGAATGTCACCCTTATTGTTCCGTAGATTCTGTGCTGTCCTTCCAACAAACACCCAAACAAGCAGGCTCCTCGNTGTCGAATGTCACCCTTATTGTTCCGTAGATTCTGTGCTGTCCTTCCAACAAACACCCAAACAAGCAGGCTCCTCGAACCAGTATTACAACCAAGCATTCTGTAGACCATAAGGAAACCTCGACGAATCAGTAGGAATGTGTTTGGTATAAGTACGGCCAGTCACAATCATAGCGGAAGTCTTGAAATATGTGACTTTTAAACACGAATCACAATCCAACAGAATATTTTAGGATACTGTTATAACTGTACCTATATATTTGTATGGCCAGTGGTCAACAGTTTATGTATCAATTTGTAACACTGAATTTGGAATGTGATGAAAATATGTAACAGTTGTATTCGAAGGGTACGGTAATAGAGGAATTTTTTTTGGCAGAGGTTAAGTTGGTGGTAATGTCAGGTCGGAGAATAAGCCAGGCCACGAGCCAGTGAGCCACACGCACATGAGATTTTGCATCCTCTGTCTGATTACTGAGGCCACACTTAGGTATGTAATTACAGAAAGTAGTACACGTGAACATCGAGTGACACAATTTTTAATGGACGGTGGTGCCTAAATATTGAACAAAACTTATTTTATTAAGCTGTTTTGTTAAATGAACATTACGGTCCCCGCGAATAATACCTTTATAGTTCGGTTGAATTTGTCGATGTTAAAATATGGAAAACTTGAGGCACTACTTGAGAGAGGTGTTCAACTCAGTTTATAGGGAATATTTACATTCTTCCTTTGATAACATTTCCCGTAATTGATCACAGACTAGCGCTGTCAATAAGAAGTGCAGCGTCATTTCANTTGATCACAGACTAGCGCTGTCAATAAGAAGTGCAGCGTCATTTCATGATCTAGCGGATGGCGAAAACACCAAGAAAAGAGAACGTAGTATCTCGTCAAAAGATAACAGTGTGTTGCATGAACGCATGTCAGTTCAAAGTTTCCCCAACTCGAAAATTAACTGCAAAGAAACATCCATTCCAACTGTACCTGCGCTAAAACATCTCAGAGAAACAGCTATAAACCAAAATTAACATATGAAAATTTTTACTGCTTTTGTGTGCAGGCCTCCGCACAATCGCGGCTTGCAAAGATGAAATTTTATTCTTGCTTATGATAATTTTCTAAGGAATATTCCTGAATGCCCCTTCCTCCCAACAGAGTAAAAGTGGCACATTTTAAGTAGTTATTTCCATTTCCACCGAGGCCATGCATGTTTCCAACTTCGCTAATTTCGAATCATGACGGCCTTGGTTCGAATTCTCAGGAATTCATTACATAGAAGAAAGTCCAATGTTGCAACATACAAAAAAAAACACTATTGAAGCATTTCTTTAAACGTTTATGATACAGTAAAATTAATAACGTCGTGACGAAGTTAATAATGTTAACAATTTACAAAGTTTTATATTTCTATAATGCAAACATACTGTCGAAGTGTTAACGGTAATAAAGCCTTTGGGTAATGTTGCCGCAACCAAACGTATTACTTTAAAAGTAACAGGGCGAGCCAAATATTTAGTGTTACTGCAACGTTAAAGTAATTTTACGCCATTACAAGTTTACACTGACTTGACACTGTAAAATGGCGGATACTAGTGAACAGCGATAACCTCGTAAAACGAAACCATTATATTTAATTTTAAAGCATAGTGTGAGAGGTAAATGTAGCTTAAACCAGCTCTTTAGCCTTGCAAAGCAGTTGACGTGAGCCAAATGTGTATATATTTCTGGAGCATAAAGTATATACACATAACGAAAGAGAACTGCAGTTTGTCGTTAAATTGAGCTGAATACACACAATATGAAACATTCAAATAGGTTAAAATGGAGAGGTTGGTAGGACGTTACGTTTCGTAAAGTGGAGAATGTATATCACTCAAAGCGTGGGTTCGATTCCCCATCTGGCCATCTTTGTTTTTCTTCGCTGGTAATATTTTTTTTTGTGACAAAATAATTGTACTTAATTTATTTGCATCAAAATAATTTTTTTAAAGCAGAGAAAAATTTTTTTTTAACACAAATGTTAACATCAATTCCGATTCTAAAAGCAATTAGTTGTAAAATATAATCACTAATTTTGTCAACACAAATGCAGCGTTTAGTTTGAAAGTGTTCCACCATGAGATTCATCATACATACCATAATCGCGCCATTACTGGGTCGATTAATGTGTGTGAGCGGAAAAAAAAAGGGAATGGGGTGTAACTTGCTACTTTGCTGAGGCTATTCTTTCAGTTTCATTTTTCATTATGGCTTTGAATTCATCTTATACCTGCACCGTGGTTAATTTTACTGTCGTGCATAATTCATGAAAATGCCGTTTGATATTTCCTTTTATGTTTTTTCTGTGGGCTCTTTCTTCATTTATTTTCCCCACGTTCTTAGCCCACCATAAATCCTTGTATGTATTTTGGTGAAACTTATTTGAATTGCGCTTGTGAGTTGACAGAACGTAGGTTGTCACTTGCAGCTTGGTTCATTTAATTTTCATTGTATCGTCTTAACAACAGACTAACGGTGGATTTGGATGAATTTAGTGCTTGTCTTGGCTCTGAAAGCAATTAAAGCACCACCACAACAAAATAAATTAGTGCTTTGAAAATCATTTGATGAAAAGTCTTGTGGACACCTTCAAAATATCAGTAGCAAATACATAAAACTCTATGCACCCAGACCTCTAGATGCCATGTAAAACTTAAGTTCTAATGTGACAGCTTTAACTCACGTTGGCAGTAAATTCTTGTGACATTAAATCTACTAAAAATAGACTACAAAACACTTGAGACATTTTGTGAGTGATAAAAGTGAGTGCACGCACAAATATTGAGACACAAATGAATTTATTTAAACGAAGCACAAACTGCGCTGACGAAAATGGGTTGATTTAATATTATTTTTTAACATCTTAAATATGAAAGCCATGAGTTTGTTTTAGAACGATTTATTTGCTGACCGGGTAAATACAAGTATGTCAAATGCGGGGAAAAAAGAATAAAATGAAATGAACTAATTCATAAATACGGAGTCGGTTCGTGCCCAACGGGGCAATTCTACTACACGTCAAACTAACGAAAGGGAGAAATAAATTCACTAATGCTGTAGGCCAGGTATCTTCACGATGTTTAAGAATGTTGTCCATTTCAGTATATAAATACTTCCTCTACTTCATAGCACAAGTATTTGTGTCATGAGTTCAAATTGGCATGACTTCCTTCAAAAAATTAAGTGTATCCATAATGTTAAGTGTGCTGAAAATTAAAATTTCTGCTACGTAGACATGAAATGATTTAATGGCATTGTAGTATTTCAGCTGCCACTTGTCAGATACAGATTGTCCACAGCTGTTACAGCAGGCAACACATGTATGAAAGGTCAAGGGGGGAAAGCATGCTAAGTCAAAAATCACTACCATCTGCTGCCTTCAAATGAGATGTTTATGGTACCGTTATGAGGCAGGGGAATAACATGTTTAGACATGAGATATGAGAAGTTAATTAAACAATATGTATGGGAAGAACATGATAAGTCGTAACTTTAACATCAATCTCCTGAAAATATGTCAAAATTGACATACAACGTTTTTACCCTTGGCCCTAATGTTATTTAATTAGTTACAAAGACATTCCAAATTTACCCAAAATATGCCAGAAATGAGCATATACTGACAGTAATAAAGAAATAAATACTTTATGAAACAATATGGTGTTCGAGTGAATTTCGAGAGCAAATGCGCTACTAATTTTGGCCTTTTCTACTAGAGTCCTCCCAACAAATCACTTTTAAACACGTGTTAAAATCTCTGTAGCAGAATATATGCCCAATTACCCCAGAGATATTCCGTAAAAATGTTTGAATACTTCTTTGTTTACTAGTTTTGTAAAAGTATACGACTAGAGATTTATCCTATTCGTGTGGGATATCTTCTCCAACCCACTTTTTTTTTTGCTGCTAGGTTAATAAGTATTATCTTGCAACATCTCTCTTCCACATTTAACGAGTTTTTCTGGTATACCATATAATACTGCTGCTTTACCATGATGGGATCTGCTGATACAATAAGGTATTTCCTCTGCTGCATGAGCTTTAATTAAGTGACACTGATGTAATACAATTAATGTCGCCACAAAAACCACTGAGAAGTTTTGTCACAATTTTTGGTCAGTTCAAAGATATCTACAATGCTGTTGACCACACAATACCGACTATTAACGATGACGTTAAAAAAAACGGTTATCTTAAGATTAGTTTATTTGTTTGTCCCACCAAGGCGAACCGGGATCAATCCCTGGCCGGGTCACTCCCTGATTTTGGCGCATGTGAGAATCGTGCCGGACGATGCCACTGGTTGGTGGGTTTTCTCGGGGATCTCCCGTTCCCCTCATCACTCTTTTTTTCATTCCGGCGCTGCTTCATACTAATAACCCTCATCGGCCACCCAAATCTCATCACTCACTCGTTTTTTTATCGGTCACCTTAACAGAAACTATTGTGAATGGGACCTTATATTATTTCTGTAACAAGCCCTTTTCCAGTTATTTCACTTTGTACGAATTGTCTTATAAAAACTTTTAATAATTTAACTCCTTAAACTATTCGATAGTAAAAACCACGTGTTACCCGATTTCTTAATATGGTGCTAATTTTTCTTTGGAGTTGCTCAAACAACAACGCAAAAGACAAGTGAATGAACTTAAAGTACTTCATCTCTAACGTGAAACACGATAATAGGTTTACTCCTTACATTGTGGCTACAATAAAGAAATAAACGACAATCTACTCTACCAGAACTGAACCTCTGTAAAAATTGGTCTATTTAGATTCGTATCAATGAAAATGTACAATGCCACGAACACTGGTGGTATTCGCTAAAAAATGTATTGAATAATAGTGATTTTAAAAATTATATTAAATATTCTCTGTATCCCAAAGCGAGGCAGCTTCATTATTTTTACCACTGATTCAGTCAAGCAATATTGCGCGCACGTGGATGTACTTATTTTATACAAGTAATAATAAAAATGTATACTAAAGTAAGTTATGTGTTAAATATTTTGTTTACTGTTTTAAGGGAACTCAGTATCAGGTGCGGAACAACCATGGAAGGGACTGTTCTTATTTGCTAGCTCTGATGCACACAGTGGAGCAATAAGTTTCTCGTGGTAATAGTTCCTTTCATGCTAGGGAAGTTTACATTTCCACATGTGTACTCACTGCTTTTGATGCAACAAGTTCGGACAGTACGATCCAGGTCCTCGAAGTGAGAGGTCCAACAGCTACACAATTTTCAATTTGATCCCGCGTGGAATTTCGCTCTGTGATTAAGTTTTTATATGCTAAGCATGTGTCCTATCGAAGTCTATAGACAAGTGATAGCAGTTTATGGTGAGCGAGCAATAAGTATGCAATACAAGACAGAATGACGCAGATTGGTCGCCAGAGGAAGAACATTTGTTTGCGAGTGAGTGAAGAGATTTGGGCGGCTCTTAACATCAAGGTCTTGATAGCCGATGAGGGTGAAGCGAGGTGAGTATGGAGCAGTGGCGGAATGAAAGGGCGGGGAAAAGGGAGATCCACGAGAAAACCTGCCGACCAGCGGCATCGTCTGGTACGAATCACACATGCGAAAATCCGGGAGCGAACCCATTAGCCTAGCTGGGAGACGAGAAGTCTAGCCACTACACCACCGCGGCCCAGAACATTTGTTAGAGATGAGTATCGCAGATGTCGAATGTCACCCTTATTGTTCCGTAGATTCTGTGCTGTCCTTCCAACAAACACCCAAACAAGCAGGCTCCTCAAACCAGTATTACAACCAAGCATTCTGTAGACCATAAGGAAACCTCGACGAATCAGTAGGAATGTGTTTGGTATAAGTACGGCCAGTCACAATCATAGCGGAAGTCTTGAAATATGTGACTTTTAAACACTAATCACAATCCAACAGAATATTTTAGGATACTGTTATAACTGTACCTATATATTTGTATGGCCAGTGGTCAACAGTTTATGTATCAATTTGTAACACTGAATTTGGAATGTGATGAAAATATGTAACATTTGTATTCGAAGGGTACGGTAATAGAGGAATTTTTTTTTGGCAGAGGTTAAGTTGGTGGTAATGTCAGGTCGGAGAATAAGCCATGCCACGAGCCAGTGAGCCACACGCACATGGGATTTTGCATCCTCTGTCTGATTACTGACGCGACACTTAGGTATGTAATTACAGAAAGTAGTACACGTTAACATCGAGTGACACCATTTTAAATGTACGGTGGTGCCTAAATCTTGAACAAAACTTATTTTATTAAGCTGTTTTGCTAAATGAACATTACGGTCCCCGCAAATAATACCTCTATAGTTCGGTTGAATTTGTCGATGTTAAATATGGAAAACTTGAGGCACTACTTGAGAGAGGTGTTCAACTCAGTTGATAGGGAATATTTACATTCTTCCTTCGATAACATTTCCCGTAATTAATCACAGACTAGTGCTGTCAGTAAGAAGTGCAGCGTCATTTAATGATCTAGCGGATGGCGAAAACACCAAGAAAAGAGAACGTAGTATCTCGTCAAAAGATAACAGTGTGTTGCATGAACGCATGTCAGTTCAAAGTTTCCCCAACTCTAAAATTAACTGCAAAGAAACATCCATTCCAACTGTATCTGTGCTAAAACATCCCAGAGAAACAGAGATAAACCAAAATTAACATATGAAAATTTTCACTGTTTTTGTGTGCAGGCCTCCACACAATCGCGGCTTGCAAAAATGAAATTTTATTCTTGCTTATGATAATTTTCTTCAGAATATTCCTGGAGTCCCGTTCCTCCCAGCAGAGTAAAATTGACACATTTTAAGTAGTTATTTCGATTACAACCGAGGCCATGCATGTTTCGAACTTCGCTACATTCGAATCATGAGGGCCTTGGGTCGAATTCTCTGGAATTCATTACACAGAAGAAAATCTAATGTTGTTGCAACAAATAAATTACTATTGAAGCATTTCTTTAAACTTGTATGATACAGTAAAATTAATTACGTCGTGACAAAGTTAATAATGTTGACAATTTACAAAGTCTTATATTTCTATAATGCAAACATACTGTTGAAGTGTTAATGGCAATAAAGCCCCTGGGTAATGTTGCCGCAACCAAACGTATTACGCTAAAAGTAACAGGGCGAACCAAATATTTAGTGTTAGCGCAACGTTAAAGTAATATTACGCCAGCACGAGTTTACATTGACATGACATTGTGAAATGGCGGATACTAGTGAACAGCGATAACCTCGTAAAACGTAACCATTATATTTAATTTTAAAGCATAGTGTGAGAGGTAAATGTAGCTTAGACCAGCTCTTTAGCCTTGCAAAGCAATTGACGTGAGCCAAATATGCATATATTTCTGGAGCATAAAGTATTTACACATAACGAAAGAGAACTGA
Organism: Clitarchus hookeri; assembly: GCA_002778355.1. Classification (NCBI taxonomy): domain Eukaryota; kingdom Metazoa; phylum Arthropoda; class Insecta; order Phasmatodea; family Phasmatidae; genus Clitarchus; species Clitarchus hookeri. The sequence goes on from NQII01001221.1 coordinate 549,256, forward strand.
AGTTTGTCATTAAATTGAGCTGAATACACACAATATGAAACATTCGACCAGGTTAAAAGGGAGAGCTTGGTAGGACGTTACGTTTCGTAAAGTGGAGAATGTAAATCACTAAAAGCGTGTGTTCGATTCCCCACCTGGCCATCTTTGTTTTCCTTCGCTGGTAATATTTTTTTGTGACAAAAAAATTGTACTTAAATTATTTGCGTCAAAATAATTTTTTTTAACACTAATTTTAACACCAATTCAACACGATTTTTTTTTTGCCGCAACATAACACCACCTAAATGTTGACAGTATAGTAAGTAGGTAACGCTGTCACAAAAGTACTAAGTGTTACACTTACATTAATAGCTTAACAGTATATTATATTAGCAGCAACATTAGTTACTGACGGCTCACAGGTGACAAAAAATTACTGTAGTAGTAACATTAATACTGTTGGCACAATATTAGACATTTATCTGTGTAAATTTTACCCTTTTTATCTGCAAGCAAAGATAAGTTACAAAACCGCCACAACAAAAATTCTCTGATGTTAATAATTTGCAAATGAAAAAAAAATGATATAATAAAAAATGTGTGCGCTACTGTAACGTGCAACGATCACAGCTATTTTATTTGATTTTGTGTACTACGATGAAGTCGCACGTTGGTATAACTAGTTAGTTTTTTTATGTTTATTCTCTACGTATAGCACAAATGAGAGAAAAATATCTACGATCTCATTTCTTAGTTTACATTCTCAACCAAAACTTGTTTAACAAAATAATACAATATTTTATATACCTTCTTACGAAGTACCTTCTTAGCTAGTGATAAAACACTGTAAGCGTGTATTTTATGCAAACAGCAAGTTTTTAACAAAATTAGAAGAAAAAATTCTGGCACGTAAGTAATGAAGTTTGAAATTCCGATTCTAAAAGCAATCAGTTGTAAAATATAATCACTAATTTTGTCAACACAAATGCAGCGTTAAGTTTGAAACTGTTACACCATGAGATTCATCATACATACCATAATCGCGCCAATACTGGGTCGATTGATGTGTGTGAGCGGAATAAAAAGGGAGGGGGGTGTAACTTGCTACTTTGCTGAGGCTATTCTTTCAGTTTCATTTTTCATTATGGCTTGGAATTCATCTTATACCTGCACCGTGGTTAATTTTACTGTCGTGCATAATTCATGGAAATGCCCTTTGATATTTCCTTTTATGTTCTTTCTGTGGGCTCTTTCTTCATTTATTTTCCCCACATTCTTAGCCCACCATAAATCCTTTTATGTATTTTGGTGAAAAATATTTGAATTGCGCTTGTGAGTTGAAGGAACGTAGGTTGTCACTTGCAGCTTGGTTCATTTAATTTTCATTGTATCGTCTTAACAACAGCCTAACGGTGGATTTGGATGAATTTAGTGCTTGTATTGGCTCGGAAAGAAATTAAAGCACCACAACCACAAAACAAATTGGTGCTTTGAAAATCATTTGATGAAAAGTCTTGTGGACACCTTCAAAATATCAGTAGCAGATACATAAAATTCTATGAACCCAGACCTCTGGGTACCATGTAAAACTTAAGTTCTAATGTGACAGTTTTAACTCACGTTGGCAGTAGATTCTTGTGATATTAAATCTACTAAAAATAGACTACAAAACACTTGAGACATTTTGTGAGCGATAAAAGTGAGTGCACGCACAAATATTGAGACACAAATTAATTTATTTAAACGAAGCACAAACTGCGCTGACGAGAAATGGGTTAATTTAATATTATTATTTAACATCTTAAATATGACAGCCATGAGTTTGTTTTAGAACGATTAATTTGCTGACCGGGTAAATTCAAGTATGTCAAATGCGGGAAAAAAAAAAAATGAAATTAACCTTTTCATAAATACGGAATCGGTTCGTGCCCAACGGGGCAATTCCACAACACGTCAAACTAACGCACATTACTTAAGTGAGAAATAAATTCACTAATGCTGTAGACCAGGTATCTTCACAATGCTCGAGAATGTTGTCCATTTCAGTATATAAATACTTCCTCTACTTCATAGCACAAGTATCTGTGTCATGAGTTCGACTCGGCATGACTTCCTTCAAAAAATGTAGTGTATCCATAATGTTAGGTGTGCTGAAAATTAAAATTTTTGCTGCGTAGACATGAAATGATCTAATGGCATTGTAGTATTTCAGCTGCCACTTGTCAGATACAGATTGTCCACAGCTGTTACAGCAGGCAACACATGTATGAAAGGTCAAGGGGGGAAAGCATGCTAAGTCAAAAATCACTGCCATCTGCTGCCTTCAAATGAGATGTTTATGGTACCGTTATGAGGCAGGGGAATAACATGTTTAGACATGAGATATGAGAAGTTAATTAAACAATATGTATGGGAAGAACATGACAAGTCGTAACTTTAACATCAATCTCCTGAAAATATGTCAAAATTGACATACCACGTTTTTACCCTTGGCCCTAATGTTATTTAATTAGTTACAAAGACATTCCACATTTACCCAAAATATGCCAGAAATGAGCATATACTGACAGTAATAAAGAAAAAAATACTTTATGAAACAATATGGTGTTCGAGTGATTTTCGAGAGCAAATGCGCTACTAATTTTGGCCTTTACTACTAGAGTCCTCCCAACAAATCACTTTTAAACACGTGTAAAAATCTCTGTAGCAGAATATATGCCCAATTACCCCAGACATATTCCGTAAAGATGTTTGAATACTTCTTTGTTTCCTTGTTTTATAAAAGTATACAAATAGAGATTTATCCTATTCGTGTGGGATATCTTCTCCTACCCACTTTTTTTTTGCTGCTAGGTTAATAAGTATTATCTTGCAACATCTCTCCTCCACATTTAAAGATTTTTTCTGGTATAATATATAATACTGCTGCTTTACCATTATGGGATCTGCTGATAAAATAAGGTATTTCCTCTGTTGCATGAGCTCTAATTAAGTGACACTGATGCAATACAATTAATGTCACCACAAAAACCACTGAGAGGTTTTGTCACCATTTTTAGTCAGTTCACAGATATCTACAACGCTGTTTACCACACAACACCCACTATTAACGATGAAGGTGAGTTTTCTCGGGGATCTCCCGTTCCCCTCGTCACTCTTTTTTTCATTCCGGCGCTGCTACATACTAATTACCCTCATCGGCCACCCAAATCTCATCACTCACTCGTTTGTTTATCGGTAACCTTAACAGAAAGAGAAAACAGTACAACTATTGTGAATGGGACGTTATATTATTTATGTAATAAATACTTTTCCTGTTATTTCACTTTGTACTAATTGCCTTATAAAAACCTTTAATAATTTAACTCCTAAAAACTATTTGAAAGTAAAAACCACGTATTTCCTGATTTCTTAATATGGTGCTAATTTTTCTTTGGAGTTGCTCAAACAACAACGCAAAAGACAAGTGAATGAACTTAAAGTACTTCCTCTCTAATGTGAAACACGATAACAGGCTTACTGCGACGACATTGTGGATACAATAAAGAAAGAAACTACAATCTACCCTACCAGAACTGAAACTCTGTAAAAATTGGTCTATTTAGAATCGTATTCATGAAAATGTACAATACCACTAAACACTGGTGGGATTTGCTAGAAATTGTATTCAATAATAGTGATTTTAAAATTTAAATAAAATGTTTTTTTTATCCCAAAGCGAGGCAGCTTCATTATTTTTACCACTGATTCAGTCAAGCAATATTACGCGCACGTGGATGTACTTATTTTATACAAGTAATGTAATGTAAGTAAATGTATACTAAAGTAAGTTATGTGCTAAATATTTTGTTTACTGTTTTAAGGGAACTCAGTATCAGGTGCGGAACAACCATGGAAGGGACTGTTCTTATTTGCTAGCTCTGATTCACACGGTGGAGCAATAAGTTTCTCGCGGTAATAGTTCCTTTCATGCTAGGGGAATTTACATTTCCACGTGTGTACTCACTGCTTTTGATGCAACAAGTTCGGACAGTACGATCCAGGTCCTCGAAGTGAGAGGTCCAACAGCTACACAATTTTCAATTTGATCCCGCGTGGAATTTCGCTCTGTGATTAAGTTTTTATATGCTAAGCATGTGTCCTATCGAAATCTATAGACAAGTGATAGCAGTTTATGGTGAGCGAGCAATAAGTATGTAATACAAGACAGAATGACGCAGATTGGTCGCCAGAGGAAGAACATTTGTTTGCGAGTGAGTGAAGAGATTTGGGCGGCTCTTAACATCAAGGTCTTGATAGCCGATGAGGGTGAAGCGAGGTGAGTACAGAGCAGTGGCGGGATGAAAGGGCGGGGAAAAGGGAGATCCACGAGAAAACCTGCCGACCAGCGGCATCGTCTGGTACGAATCACACATGCGAAAATCCGGGAGCGAACCCATTCGCCTAGCTGGGAGACGAGAAGTCTAGCCACTACACCACCGCGGCCCAGAACATTTGTTAGAGATGAGTATCGCAGCNGCCTAGCTGGGAGACGAGAAGTCTAGCCACTACACCACCGCGGCCCAGAACATTTGTTAGAGATGAGTATCGCAGCGGCAGAGATTTCACCACAATAACTGCCGCCAATACAGCCAGATATGAAGAGGATCGGCGACGGACAATACAAAAGAACGCTAACAACGTAGGCTTTTGGCATGACATTACTCACCACATCATTCACTACAAGCTCACACTCGCAAAGCGTGTGCACGTTGGGTGCTAAATTTTTAACAAAACAGCACAAAGATGTTGGTTTTTCATCTTCGTTAACAAGTCTGCAGCACTTTAATGAAGAAGGAAACTCCTATCTGGAAACCATTGTGACTAGTGATGTAACATGAGTGCGCCATTATACGACTAAAAAAAAAAGTTTCTATGTAACTGAAGGATCTGACCTCACCACCGGGAAAGAATGTCAAAACGGCGTCCTAGGCCAGCAAGATCATGGCATGACAACTGTGTTCTTCGATGTACAAGGTTTGCTTAGCATTGAGTTTCTGCTGCCGTGGAGAAATTATTGTTGCATGGACGCCTGAGGGGCATATCTGAGTTTGTGAGGGATGGAGGTATTGACAAAAAAATAAAAGAACTAAATTTAATTTTTAAATTATTTACTCAGCTATTATTAACACCATTAAATTATCTGTCTCCACTATTACTCTTGCTATATAACAGTGAGGGCAATTTTTTAAATATATAATTCAACTCTAATTAACATCCTTCTTAATGTATCTGGTTACAGTCAATTGCCTCATACTTATCATTAATATGTGTTAAGTCTATATGTTGCCACCATTTGTAATGTCTTTCACTCACGCATCTAGCCCCGCCTTCCAGCCGCACTATTCACTGCTTGATACTCGCAGTCGCAGATTTCCCCTCCGCTGATCATTTCTCTCGTTGCTCGTCATCTATCGCTCGGAACTCAGCCACTCATTCACTAATCAACTCCTCGGCTCGGAGGCCTGTGACACTTTTATATCGTTCGCCGTGACCATCTGGAAGGTTCAACGCACGCTGAGTAACGCTGAGAGAACGAGGTCAGTAATCCAGAACATTCTTCAGATAAACGCAGAAATAAATACAACCAGGGTCAGTAGCGTGCGCCGCAACAGGGATTATCGTGTCGGCTCACTTTTTATAACAGCTACGCGATTCGCTCGCCTGCCATTCAAAACATTCCATTTACTTACTGCCCCATTATCATCACCCTTCTGTCCTTCTCTTCCGCCCGCTCGCGCGAGGCGGGCCAAGGTCAGCGGCGCAGACCACCGACAAGTAGCATTATCATAGCTGCAATTTGCTGTACTAGATTAAGAAGATTATCGAAAGCCACATGGTCTTCCTGGAGGGGTTAAGCTGTTTCACGACAATAGAGACTTCACAATGCACTGGAAAGACAGGAACTTTTGCGATCCTTTCACTAGAATATTACAGCGTATCCTCCTTACTGTCCGGATTTTCCCGTTTCCGATTTACATTTGTTTGGGCAGCAAAAAACACATCTTGGTGGAAGGTGATTTCGTGCTGATACTTATGTACCTGATGGTGATCGAGATTGGTTGGANAGCAAAAAACACATCTTGGTGGAAGGTGATTTCGTGCTGATACTTATGTACCTGATGGTGATCGAGATTGGTTGGAAAATTACGGTGGATTTCTACACAAAGGCAATCTTCGAGGTTTTGCCACGCTGGAGCCTGTGTATAAATCTCTAGGANAAATTACGGTGGATTTCTACACAAAGGCAATCTTCGAGGTTTTGCCACGCTGGAGCCTGTGTATAAATCTCTAGGAGGCTGTGTGGAAAAGTTGGAATAACCATTGATAAATGCCTGATTCACATTTACCTGGCTAGGTGCTTCCACATATATCGTGTTTAAAACGTCCGAAGTATTACAGGCGTAATGTTTGCCTCACTATAGGAGTCTTCCCCGCTCCTTTTTGGCTACACCTGCGGAGCGTGGGAGCTATGTTCGCCCAGCTGGAAGCGTCCATTTTGTCATCTGTTATTGTTCCTGCAGACTGCAGAGATGATGTTCACCCGGGTGACGGTGTCTACCTCGATCGTGTTTGGCACCCTTGCGTAGAGCGGGAGTTAACATCCATCTTACCTTGGGTGTTATCTTCCGTCGCCGGGTTTGGCCACCCTGAGGATTGCAGAAGTGATGGTCACCCGACTGGAAACAGGTAGGTAGGTAATTGGGTTTAAGAGGCTGTGTCACTCCTTATACAAAAATTATTGGTCTTAGTGTGATAACAGAAGAGTCAGGGTATTTATCGAAAATATTTCATTAGGGCCTATAGAAGCATTAAATGTCATGGTTCTGTGCACATTTTTGTACCACATTGTTAATATGTGTACCCCGGTTGTCATTAAAAGGTGAGAATGAATCAATATATAGAATTTTATATTAAGATAATTGTTGCATAAATATATGTTAATAGTCATACACTATATTCGTATTGTCATTTAAGGCAATTATCTAAACTTCTATTGTAACATTTTTCTATAAATACTCCTAAATTTGAATGAAGAAGAAACAAATATAAGATTCAATGCGGTGGGTGACACGGGTTTTTAACGTCTCGTCGGCAGCGAGGTCATTAGAAACTGATCAAGTTGCTCAGGGATGAGGGATTGGAGAAGGAATTGGAAGGAATCGGCCATGTCCTTTGTTAAGTACCCATCCCAGCATTCGCCTGGGGTGATTTCGGGAAACCATGAAAAACAGAAATCAGGATGGTCGGACCAGGAATCGAATCCGAGTCCTCCCGATTGCGAGTCCAATGAGCTACCACTGCGCCACTTCACTCGGTACCCGACTGGAGGCGTCCATCATCCATGCAGACTGTATGCGTGACGTTTGCCCGGATGGTGGCGTCCTCCTCGGTCATGTTTGGCACCCCTGTGTGTGGAGAACAGGAGTCAGGTTCGGCATCCTCCGCCGGCGGGTTTGGCCACCCCTGAGAAGTGCAGGAGTGATGTTCGCCCGGCTGGAGGTGTCCTCCGAGGGCGCTCCATTCGCCGGTGCCAGCGAGGCGTGAGAACAAGGGGAGGAGAGATGGGATGGCGCATCAAACCGCCGTCGTCGACAAGGCACGCCGACACCCCCGGCAAGTGCTGTTACGAATAAATGAGTACCCGCGAGTCCTCGTCGTCGGCGCAGTGTTCCGTTGCGGAAGGAGGCGGAGGAGGGAATGGCATCGGTGTCAAGAGCCCTCACACAATCTCCTCTCTCGCGCTTGCGTTCTTTTTATCGACGAGCAAGTGACGAGGGGGAAAAATGGCGAGTAGATAAGAGAGGCGGCAGCCGGCGAAATGGCATTTCGCGGTGCCTTCCACGAGAGGTCTTTTCAACTCGGCAGTCGAGTTCCCCAGTTCCAGGCGTTTTCTCTCGCTAGAAAGACGTCAAGCAGCGCCGTCTTCTTGCAACCATGTTTGCGGGCTGTTTTCCGAGAACCCAGATGTCTTTCTCGATAAAAAAAAAGAAAACAAAAGCGTACAGATGCCGACTTCCGTTATGTAGTTCACACGTCTGCATACAAAGAGAAATACACTATTTGAGTTGAGTGAGAGATCTGGGCGGTTCTTAACAACGATGTCTTGAGAGCCGATGAGGGTCAAACGTGGTGAGAATGGAGCTGCGTCGGAATGTCAGAGCGGAGTAAACGGGAGATCCCGAGAAAACCCACCGACTAGCGGCATAATCCGGCACCCACTTGCGAAAATCCGAGAGTGGCCCGGCTGGGGATTAAACCCAGTTCGCCTTGGTGGGAGGCGTGCTGTCTAACCGCTCAGCCACCGCGCCTCCCTGAAATACACTAGCCATCGAATTTACAGCAAAGCATAGTTATTCGTGACGTAACTAACTAAATAAATTATTCAATATTCACACACTGTACACACCTGTAACATCGTCAACATTAATGGGAAAAGTCTGACGATAAGTTGCGGGATACCCTACCTATGGTACGGGAAAACGAGAAAGCCCACCACAGACATGTGAATAATTGCACCTATGCAACCAGAATAAATAAAAATGTTGATTTCTCAAATTTGTACAGTAAAATGTTCACGATATAGTTTTGTTCAAATTTTATGGTTACCGTCAGTTGGTTAACAGCGGCAGTGAGAAAATCACGAATGTGAACTATTTTGTATCGCGTGAAAATGAAAAATTCTATAGAGGAACCTCATAACTGATGACACAAGTTCAGGGAATATTTCAGAGTGAATATTAACCGGTTTAACTATATTTCAGAACTTGCGGATGACGACACATGGACGCAACCTGAATGTTGGTCTGTTTAGGGGGGGGAGGCACAAGACGCAAGAAATATAATTATTTCAAAGAATTGTTCCTCTATAAACAAATGAATATTTCACAAAATTAATATTTGACAAAGCTTTTAACTAATTACAACAGTTATGTTTAGAAACATGTGAATATAGTCAGCGAACTCTAACCTCTGCACATAAAAAAATTCTTATAATTTCAGTAACCTTTACATTTTATTATAAGTACACAAGGAAATTATTGTACAATATAAAGAATTATAAAAAAGAAAAGGAAAGAATCAATATTTAAGAAGTATTCTCAGTNTTCTTATAATTTCAGTAACCTTTACATTTTATTATAAGTAGACAAGGAAATTATTGTACAATATAAAGAATTATAAAAAAGAAAAGGAAAGAATCAATATTTAAGAAGTATTCTCAGTTTGTGATATCACACTCAATATTAATTTTAATATAATGGCAAATTCAGACTCGACGGTCTCCTGCTTGTGTGCTTAAAAAACTACTAGACAATATAGCTGTCTTAATAGACATCATTCAATTGAACAAACTGTATGTTATACAATATTGTATAAATATATTTTCACACCTATTACAATCAGATACACAACCATGCTACGCGCCATTTAAGATTTTATAACTACTGAACATACCATTTAAAAAAAGCAATATATGGTATATAATAAGTAACATTTTTACAAATTTTGAATGCAAAGGAACAAAATAACTATCATACATTCGAAATAAAGAAAACTGGTACCTTTTTTTTAAACATTGCCTTTAGTTTCCTGCAATTTCCTAAATAATTTTTATATCACAACAGAATCGGAAATACACTATTAGCACATTTGTTACCAATAAACAAAACTATACAACACTATAAATATGTAAATTTACAGTCTCGGATTAAACAATCTCTATCGTATACAACATTTTGTAATTACACTTTCACTAACTGTTCAGTTATGTACAGTGGTTAGTTAACCTTGTTGGTATACGAGAAGCTATGCGTAAGTCGTTCTACACCAGTAACATTAATATTTTAAAGTCAACTCTTATAAGTAGTTCAACGCTTGCTATAGTCAGGCAATATCATTTCAAATTCCTTTGCACTTCCAAGAAACCTAAATCGCATATAAAAAAAGACAGCATTTAACGCATTATTCTTACTGTCATTTCTGATGACGTTTAAAGAAATTTTTCTTTGAGGGGGGGAGGGGCACTTGAAGAAATTTTGGAAAATATGTACTCGTTCATAACTTATATTGTAAAATGTAAATTTTAATTTTTAATTTTAGAAAATAAAAGTATTATACACAAAAACTGGCCAGATTTCTTAACGTGCCAGTATTCCTAAGGAAATGTCACGTAGAATACCTTTTTGTTTCCAAAGGCAAGGGACCTCCCTAATAAACATTATAGAAGCCTTATTGCCACCTCCAGCCGCAAGAAAGGATTGTGACGTCGATTGGAAAATAGCATAAAGAAGCTCCACGTATGGGTTTTGTTTCCTCGAAATTTTTAAGCGGTGACTAAACGGTTTTAATACAGCTATCTGTTCAAAAAAGATACAGCATTATCGTTAGAGTTTAAAACACTGTTTCACAGAAGTGTAAATCATCATGAATAGAGGACTACAAGGCGATTTTTGCTGACTGACACTTTTCAACGACCACATTTGTGTTTCAGTAACCAAATTTATAAATGGGCAACAAAATATAGTATTTCATTTTTGTCCTGAAAAAAAAAAAAATATTTACTTAACAGTTTTTTTTAAATAAGAATATATATAACTGCCTACAATGAGACCCATATGGCATGTAGGGAGTCTCTTAACGGCAGACTGACTGAGGAACTAGAAATAAAGGCCCGTTGTAGAACTGCCGGGATCTGAAGCCTCGGCCAGTGAACTATAACAGACGCGTGGAAGCCAAAGGGAAAGCTGGCACGCGCGGCGGCTTGCAAAACAATACGCTTCTACAATCGTGCCTAATGTAATAGAGTGGAACACACGGGGGGAAGAGTGGGGAGGTCTGACGCGCATCGCAAGACCNAATGCGAACAACCCGCTTCGCTTGCACTACATCCGTCCCCACGACAAACGCCGGATCAGCGTATCCGACATTACTGACACCATTTACAGTCTACTATCGAACCGGCCCGGCTTCGCCCGGAAACAATTTGGTTTTACAGCGATACTTTGAAAGACAAAACTGGTTACTGTGGGTCATCCTTACAAGATAAACATATGCTATCGCGGACTTTTCTGTAGACCTTTATGAGAGCTACAATTCTGTAGCCAATCAATTTGATGCATCTCTTATGGTTTAGTCAGCGCAAGCCATGTAAGCGCCATAAAAGCTGTTTTTTACGACTTGATTACAAACGGTTCGACATTTCTCTACTATCCTTACATTAAATATAAATGTATTATACACCAAAACCTTCCTCGAGAAATTCTCTAAATGATGTTGAAAACCGTATCAAAATCTATGCAGTAGGTTATAAGTACTAAGCGAATACACAGACATACGTGGATAAGCGACTTTGTTTTATACTTTTTAGAGAAGATGCGCGGTTTCTTCGCAATTTTCGAGTCAAAACTTTAAAAAATCACCCCGTGTATGACGTGTTTGGTTGTATGTATCCTAAATATGTAATGTACCACAAGCGTTTTATACTTCTGTTAACATAAACGTATCTTATTTTTGATTAAATTAAACTTTCACTTAAATTTCATATATTAATAACAAAATTATTTTGTAATTTATATGAATTAAAAACAAGAAGAAAATAAGGGTGTTGGCAATGCCCAGAAATAAATACTTCTGCAAAATCTTACTACTCTGAGAGCAAACGAATGCGTGAGTCAGTGAAGAGATTTGGGTGGCTCTTAACACCGTGGTCTTGAGAGCCGATGAGGGTGAGGCGAGGTGTGTATGGAGCAGCGCCGGAATAAAGAGGCGGGGAAAACTGGATATCCCCGAGAAAAACCGCCGACCAGCGGCATCGTCTGGCACGATTCCCACATGCGAAAATCCGGAGTGGCCCAGCCGGGGATTGAACCTGATTCGCCTTGGTGGGAGGCGAGCAGGCTAACCGCTTAGTCACCGAGGCCCCCGCATGAATGCGGTGCGCTGTCCCTTCGGTGTAATATTCTATACTCCGGACAACTTTGTTTGCATGAGGCGGAGAAATATCCTGAATGCAGACAAAACAAGAGGATTTAATTGATTGATGATTAGAGTCGCCTGTTATAGCAAAAGCAATTACGTACAGGCTGGAATTTAACATCCCACGTGCACTCTTGTAACTTAGCTTTGATTATCGGCCTTGAGTCTATGTGAGAAGACATTTTCTTATAGGCTGTTCAGAAGAAAACTGAGCACTTTTGAAAGGCCTGCTTCAAGATCTACGTGTAAGCACATTGTGCACTCTTCCGCCATATGTAAAAGTAACCTAGCCATGGGCGGTATCACTTCATTCATGTGCCCGTCAAAAGAAAATGTAAAATAAATGCAATAGTAAATTAAATATTGTACAGATTAGCTAATTCTTATACTTAGATGTGTTAAAAAACAAAAACTAAATAACGTGTGTTTGCGATGCGCGTCAGACATCCCCACTTTCCCCCGCGTGTTTCACAGTATTACATTAGGCGCGTACTCAATGTAATATTATGTTGCATAAGAACTATTGCTCACTAAGTGTTACCAGTACACCTATTTTCTCCCTGTTTTGTTTTCATTAATTATAAATGAAATATTATAATTTGTAGATAGAATATAAGTAAAAGTTGAAATTAATTTTAAAAAAGGCACTTTAACATTAACATATTTATAAAAAGCTTGTGACTCATTACATATTTAGGAAAGAACCCAACATGTCATATATGGAGAAATTTTTCTAAGGTTTGACTAAAAAAAAGTGTCGAAACCGCGAATACACTATACCTTAACACTTCAAGTCAAAGTGAAGAAATGGAATTCTTTCCCTCCGTCGTTACCAACTTTACTGGACACACGCCAGTCAGTGAGTCCATTAAAATATATTCCAGTAGGGGCAGTGAAATTTTTCTAAGGTTGATTTCGAAAATGTTTAATTCATCGCAAACTTCCTATATATAACTGGGCCAATCAGAATAAAATTATTCCGTGATTAGCGGACAGACGCCTAAGACGCGTGATAATTAAAATCATCCAGTTACAAAAGTGGATCTAAGCTACAGAAGTGTTTTGGAGTTCGACTAGTCGTCGAATCTTTTCACGAAAGACAAGCTCACAGTGTTTGCAACGATCTTTTTTTCCCCGTTTTTCTTTTTAAATATTTATAGTTTTGTTTTAAGAGTTCCACTTCCTTGATTCTCCGAGTACTTTAATAAGCCCCTTTTTTAAATAACGGTTATTGACGACTCCAAGGTCACGTTTCATCGCTAACCGTTAAACAAGGTGGGGGGGGGAGAGAAGGAGGGCCTTATGCATTAAACTCAACGTAATATCAAATCTAAAAACTACGAAGGCCTACCTTACTCGGAATTCGGACCCAGGACCTTGTGTTGTAAGTTACGCCACGGAGGTCGGAAAAGTGGTGTATAAAACAACCGCAGTACGACTTTTAAATTGTTTTCTTATTAACATCTCAGTTTTATATCAGACGGCTAATCAAGCGACGGATTACTTACTGAAATCACTATCTTAAATGTAAAATCAACCTAGAACCTCGTGGTTCGACCTCGGCTACGGTGTCGCAGCTTTACTCAAATATTATTTTGTGGCTTGGAAACAGTGTATGATTAAGAAAATTAATTTAAAAAGGTTTCACGTCACTTGAAAAGTACTGAAATTTAGTTCCGTTAAGTTATAAACAGAATATTACTGTGCTATATTAATGGTTATACCCACATCTGTGGTGTACAATGTTAGAAAAAAGTCCGTAAAATTACGGAAAGTAACGGTTACATCCAGACATCTGCGTTAAATTACGGACTCTTCTTTTTTTCAATAACGTTCTCTCCGTAAATTTTCTCATAAATCTCCGTAAATTGACGGAACGTGTCCATAAACTTGCAAGTTCTTTTTTTTAAATCTGCTCTTTATAAAAAGGGTAACAAAAAAAGTTTTACTTTTGTTATGTAGATGTTTCACTGTGAAAAAACTATCTATAAAATAGTTTTCAAAAATGTCCTGTAGCGGGATTTAAACTAGGAAAAAATTTTTACAGTCCAGCACATCATCCACTCACCTATCACGCTTTTGCAAGAAGTAGTGTTGTAAATACGGAATTTATGTGGAATAATGATGTACCTCTCTTAGTTTCAACTCATGTTAGTGTGTTTGTTTGCGAGTTTGTTTTTAGCCTACTTTCCGAAGGAAACAAAGGCTTATGAGATCACTTCCCTATCTGTGTGTATCTGTCTCTATATGTGTATGTATGTGTGTGGTTGTATTTAAGGAAGCTTGCGAGGACAAACGTATGCATTTCTGACGGCGCTGCGAGGACCTTGAACGTTGCGAGGACCTCGATCAGGTCCTTGGGAAGGAAATCTCACGGTTTTGAAGTCTAAGGGGCGCATCCGGCCCAGTAGTCAAATTTTATCATTTTCCGACGGAGTCCTCTTAACGACCGTAGAGATTAAAACGCTTAGTGCAGCTAAATTCCACCAGGAAGTGGACTTGTCGGTTTTCGTTACACACTGTGTGTTTGCGGTTGGTCGTCTGCATATGGATCTAGGACTTGGATACGCACTTCCTATTTACACACTCATGTGAGCGCCTTCGGTTTCTGTGAGGACCTCACTTACGGCCAATCAGAAAAGAAAGTTTGAATTTTAAATGTATCTGTAAACACCGAGTAATACAATCACCCTAAAGCTCTGACTACTATTTGTATGTTGGACAACATTAGTAATTATGTAATAAGAGCGTGGACATTTTTGTTTCACGTAATGCCTGTGTGCGATTCGTAACTTTTTTATTACTTTTCCTAATTAATTAATTTTTTAAAGCAAACTGGTTCTGTTTTCAGACACTGACGTTCGTTTTGTACTTGCATTACGCGGGTGTGAAATATAATTATACTTGGATTGGTAAGCAAGAAATTGTGTCTCCTACTAGAGTAACCTAGTTTCTAACCAAAGTGGTGGACAATGCCGTGCTGCGGTAAAGTTTCTCAAGAGAGTTTCTGCTCCCCAAGAGTGTTCGTGCCAAGTAGTCCTGTCAAATAACAATTTTCATAATAAACTTAATGAATTAAGTTGGTTTTAATTTCAGTAAACAATTATGTAGTAAAAATAAGGTTACTCTTGTAAAATAATAATTTTCTCAGAAAATATTATTTATTTTCACAAATGTATGCAACTCTGTTATGAAATTCTGTCATTAAAATTCTTGCAAGCTACTACTATTAAACATAATATTTTTCCGAACCAGAAGTTATTTTATCTATAACTCGAACAAACGCCTGGTTATAATACACATTCATTAACTTGCAAATATAAAGAGCAGTCTTGGCTATGTCTATAAAGAAAACTTCTGTGTTTTCTAATAACCCTAGTACTGAGGTACTTTACTTGCCTCCCACCATGGCGATCCGGGTTTAATTCCCGGCGGGGTGGACCCTGGATTTTTCGCAAATGGAATACGCAACGGTAGTTTTGGCTGGCCGGTGGGTTTTCTCAGGGTACTCCCGTTCCTCCCACCATTGCATTCCGTCGCTGCTCCATATGGACCACCCGTCACCCTCATCGGTGCTGAAGACCTCAGCTGTTAAGCACCGGCAAAATCGTTCGCTGCCACCGAGGTATTTTCATTAATTAAATTTTATAGTATTGTTATCCTTCTTAGATTAAACACATTTGTCACAAAAAAAAAATTGGAAATGAACATGTGTGCTGTAAATTACGAAAACCTAACGAAAATTTAATCTAGATTTTTACCTATATGTTGTTTTTGAGTTCCCTAAATAATTTGAAAAGAGCGGTATTAAAGAAAAAAAGCAAGGGCGATAAGCGTCATCGAGTTATAACATCGTTAAAAAAAATTTTCTGTTTTTTAATATATTATTTTGTTTTTAATTTTAGTTTAGGCTAAACATCTCGTCGACAGAGAGGTCATTTGAAGAGCAAGTATTTCTAAGAAGGAAAGAAGAAGGAATCGGCAATGGCTTGTTTTAGGGACACACCCCATAATTCAGGGTAGCCGGACCGGGATTAAAACCCAGAAATTCCCGAACGCGAGTGCTGAAATTTACCTCTACGCCAACTCGTTCGGTTTCGGTATCCATGATCTTAGATATATTTTTCTTAAATTTCCCTGCGTGTGATAGTTGAATTCATATATAAAATGCGAGAGCGCGCCATTAATGAGAGAGCTTTTTAAGCCACATTTAAATAGTGCGACAAAGTGGGGCAAAAAAATTATTTTTCGGCACAATTCAGTTCCGAATTGGAATCCCAAAATGCCGAACTGGGACGAGTGGTAAAAATGTGGGAAAAAAATTTTCCCCATTAAATTTAAATTATTCAAATATTTGATTGTAAGCTGCGCTAATGTGTACATTTAATTAAAATCAATCAATTTTTAATCAAAATATTGTGAAAATGTACTAATTTCTTAAGCTGTGCTAGGATTATAGCGCTTTTTCATATAAAACTAAATCCTATATAAAAATGCTAGCACAATTATGTATAAAATACTAGCACAACTTATTTGCCCAAAGTGGCACAATAGAAACCAAGAGTGGGATGAAGCAATAATAGATAAACAATAATAATAGATAAACAATAATAGATAAACTTACAATAACAACAACAATAGATAAACTTTTGATAACATAATTAACAGTTATAAAGTGAGACTAAGTGGCATAAAAGTGGTACAGTGATATTTGAATAAATACCAGTTCACCGAGAATTTCAATGAAAAATTAGTAATTTAGTAAATCAAAATTTTATTTCATGCATAGATTTTACATTTTTCATTATCTTTAATCCTTATGTTAACTGAACAAGTCCTTCATTTAACTGTTTTATATTATTTTCATCTATCATTTTTATATATTAATCTGGCAATGGGATTTTATATTCATGATTTAGGATACAATTAATTTTTTTTTACCAAAGTGAGAATCAACTATTTGAAAATCTGTAAATTTCTATCCTTCTCTGGTTCTTGTAGAATAATACATTTATATCAACGATTCAACTTGTTGAGCAGAGCTTCCATTTCTATAAACAAAATATTAATATCGCTAAATAAAAAAAATTACATGAATGGAGACTAAAATGAAAAAATGTAAATACTGTGGTGAAGAAGATATTTACTGTTTCCACTCACATATAAAAAACCATAGGATAAACACGTTAATAAATTTAAAACATGTTTAAATCAGCAAGTTGTCGAGAAACAGTTAGAGAAAGTGTTTTGTAAGGAATGTGGAAAATATTTTCGTAGGACATAAATAAAAAAATTATAAACAAACGAAATCACATATTAATAAGAATATAGAATATACAACAAAAATATATAAACATTGTCAAAAACTAAATATATATATTTATTTACACATTCTTATACAAGAGATAAACATTATTTACATAGAGTATGTATGACTGAGTATATGAGAAAGATATACAATAAGAAAAAGCAAGCTGAAGCAGACTTGGATGCTTCAGAGAAAAAAATCACAATTGAATCTAATAAAATTAGTGATGATGCTTATAATACTTAACATTAAATATATTTATGAAAATAAATTATTTACATTTTAATTTCCTTATAAAACTTCTTACTATATAAATATAGAGACGAAAAAATGGCAATTCCAAAGCTAGGCGAAATGAAGGTGAGAGAGTTGAGAGAAAAGGCTACATTTTTAATATTAAAAATAAACACAAGATAAAGAAGAACGACCTAATTAAAGCAATAAATAAAAATTCTAATCAAGTAAGTGAGAAAAAAGTTGCAATAGAGACGACGAGTAAGAAAAGAAAAAAAAACTAATCTCAATAAGTGGAAAATTAAAAAATTATGATAAGTGTATACATAAGTTAAAGAAGACCGATCTCATTAATGCATTCAAGAAAAAATAATAATTTTCATAACTTTTATTATTTACCTTTTGGTAATGTTGTTATTAGTGAAGAATATAAACATGAAAAACATTAGAAGAATATATTTCCATTTTCTTGTAATATATACCGCAATCTCAAAAATAGAAGAATTAACCAAACTTATATTGTTAATAAGGCCTTGAAGAATAAACTACATACATATAATAAAGAAAATAAAATTGGTTTATTGGAGCCTAATCATTTTAAGAATTCATCAAAATCTAAATTGTTTAAAATAATGAATGATGTTATTACAGAGCACGAGGGACTAAAGGCTAATATAAAACTACTTGCTAATTATAACATTCCCTTTAATAATTATGCAAAACAGTTTTTGTTTCAGTCATTTAAATACTCTATAACAAATGAAAGAGGTATTATAACATTTCACAAAAAAGCAAGAACCCAATTACTAACACAAATGTCTGATTTTCAAAATAGATAATCTGGTTGGACATTAACTAATATTATTGGTTTGCAACTAGCTATTAATAAATATAATCCATTAAATGGTTTATCATATATCGAACTACCCAAATTTATTAAAGACAAAAAATCATGTATTAATGTTAAGAAGAATGATGAAAAATGTTTTTTTTTGGGCAATAAAATCAGCACTATATCGAGCAGATGAAGATCCACCCGTTTAAAATTAAATATAATAAGACAGGATTTAATATACATAAGGTAGTAGATAAGTTTGATTACCCAATAGAAATTCATGACACAACGAAAATCGATGATAGAATTTTTTTGAGTTGATAAATAATTAATTTTCCACTAAAATTCCCGGTGAACTGGTATTTATTCAAATATAATTGTGCCACTTTTACGCCACTTCGTCCTACTTTATAATTGTTAATTATAATATAACGTTTTATTTATTATTGTTGTGTCATTCTTCATCCAACTCGCGTTTTCTAATGTGCCACTTTAAGAAAATTAGTTGCGCTTGTTTTATTATATAGAATTTATATAGAACTGCGCTAGAATCTTTATATAGAATTTAATATTATATGAAATTACGTTATAATCCTAGCACAGCTTGAAATATTGGTAAATTTTAGCAAGAGTTTCATCAAAAATTGATTAGTTTCAATGAAATTTACACATTAGCGCAGCTTATAAAGCAATTATTTGAATAATTTTGATTAAATGGTTATATTTTTGTGCCTCTTTTTTTCCACTCGTCTCAGTTCCGCATTTTGGAATGCTACTTCGGGGCGGAATTGTGACGTAAAATGTTTTTTATCGTTACACTTTATTCTACTACATGTATCAATTTTGTAGAAAACTTAGTTTTGCCACATCGTCCCAGTGCTTAATTTTTTCAATTTTGTTTGAAAAAATTTTAATTTGCGCCAGAAAAGATGGAAAAATTTGAAATTGCGCTGAATTCGCTAGTAATTTCCCTTGAATCCCCATTATATATAATGATTTAGTTGTTAGTATAATGCTTACTCATCAGTAGAGACATCCGAAATTTCTGTTTCTTTTTGGCGACAGGCTGGACTACAAAACCTCGTACGTTTGTAGTAACCAAATATAACCATTAACGAGTAGTGGCCCCCCTCATACAATTATTCTCATGGATTGTGGGTCAGTGTGCTTAGGCCAAAAGGCCTTTGCACTTACCATGCTCTATCTAAAGTCGTTGACTCTGAGATTATTTGACCCTCCCTGGCGGATTCAAAGCAAGCAACAAACATTTAGAGCCAAAATGCCCGAATCATTTATAACCTGGTCAGAAGGCAAAATGGTATTTCGCTGTGGCAGTGGAAAGTTAAATAACACCGCCTTTACTTTAAAGAGAATTGCGGAGGATAGCGTGGTAGCGGCGCGCATTTCGCAGTCCTCTAGTCGTGGACGAGCACATGACGTCCTGTGGGGTCAAACAAATGCTGTTCCCTAACCTTTTTATAGTTTTTGTGCAGATGTACAAAGAAACAGAAATAAAATCGTTATCGACTAGATCAGTGTTTCTTAGCCGGGGATCCCCGGACCTCCGGGGGTCCGCGCGTATATGTATGGGGGTCCGCAGTCTCATCTCTGGACCATTTAACAATAATAAATAAATGCCCCAAAAGTCTCGTAATCGCTACGCTTACTTAGCACCGCGAACGTGCGCCAGCGGGCGGTGTGCGAGACTGACTCAAGTGAGTGAAATAAGTGAGTGCGGGCCGTGACTGAACAGATTACTAGTGGAATCCGATTTGAGATTACAACTTAGTGGTAACATCAACACGAATATCACTCATTTAGTTACAAAAAAGCAACACCAACCTTCACATTATCGTATTTTTTTTATAAAAAAAAGTTTTTTTTTGTATTTGTAGTACTAAAATTAATGGTCCAAAATTTTTTGCTTTTTTTTTTNGGTAACATCAACACGAATATCACTAATTTAGTTACAAAAAAGCAACACCAACCTTCACATTATCGTATTTTTTTATAAAAAAAAGTTTTTTTTTGTATTTGTAGTACTAAAATTAATGGTCCAAAATTTTTTGCTTTTTTTTTTTTATTAACGGGGTCCTTGAAATTTTGCTAGACTTCCTAGGGGTACGTGGCTGAAAAAGGTTAGGAAACACTGGACGAGATGAAAGTTGACGAAGTATCACTTTCCGTGCGCAAAAAACTGCCCTCCGTGCAGATTTAAGGAATTAGCTAGTGTAATTAATAAAAATCAATAAAAAATATTAAAATAAATTTAGTTTAATTTCAGCTACACAAATACATTTTGTGGTATAAGAATATATTCAAGAATTAATAGATTTTATTTGCTTTAAAATACTTAACAAACGAAAATCCAACAATTTTAAAGAAAATAAATTTTCTGACAGGTATTAATATAGTTCCTTGCTAGCTATACCCGCGGCTCCGCTCGCGTAGACTACAAAATTATTATTTAGGTTTATTTTAAATAAAGTTGAATTTTACTTAGCGTTAATCTTATATACTCTATACATATTATAAAACTCAACGTCTCGGTGAGTTAAATGGTAAATCATTTATTAGTATTTCTCTGTTTTAGATATATATATGTATATATATATGTAGTTTTTTTTGCTTACCTTTATATTAACCTTTTCTCTTGGGAAAGCCTATACATATATGTATAAGCATACAGTCACGTCATATTAATTTAAATGATCATCCCCCATTCAGTCAGACGAGTGCTTTTTCACCAAGAAACTACTGCAAAGTAATATAGTAGGCACCTTTATACAGACACAAAACTTTTACGATATTGAGAGAATATATCTTTTGACTGAATGTATTTAAATAATTAATAAAAATTGAGATAACACTTAGTTGCAGGAGCAGCGGAGTTATAAATGAATCTTCACTTGAAAGAAAACTTCACTGATTTATTTTGTCAGGATATTTTACAGTTTTATGCGTCTACCATTTACGTCGTCATCAATTTCTATAGCAACTTCAATTGTTGAAATTAAATCCCATTACTCTAATATTAGCTGACGTTGAAAAACATTCAAAGTATCAATCATGTTTTAATTGAAACTAAGTTTTCCAGCATGTATGTACCAAATTTCATATTACTGCTACAGATGTCTCATTTCAGCTCTACAACGAGTATCTTCGGTCATCAAACAATAAAATGAATTTCCCACAAGGGCTTTTCTTTGCCAAGGAATACTGCAGACGGTTTGGCGATTATTTAAATATGCATTCANCAAATCTCAAAATGGCCCGAAAGTAATATGTTAGGCTACAGCTCAAACTAATGCTCATGTTATTAGAATGTCATGAGTATTTCTTGAAAATTTGGTATTCTGTTTGCCCGTATTTTAATTTAAACATTGAGATGCAATTTAAAGTCGAAATAGCTCAAAGTTAAACCCGTACTACAGATGAATGTAATGTATGATTTCATAGAAAACGCTACATGCAATTCCTGTGACTGTAATAAACGCGTTTGCTGATATCATGTTAAGAACCATGTCCTCTTTTTCCGTTGTCACTACCAACTGCTCATTCAGACGAAATCCGAAATCACTGAGCCATAAGACTTACATTCAGTTGGACCACAAAACTAATTTATTTCCACAACCTGTTTGCTAAAACCCGCACACTGTAAAACCATACTTACAATAAGAAGGTAAAAAAAATTTTCAAGAAAAAATAACAACGAAATTAATTTTGTTGCTCATTAGCATTTAAAGTCTTTTATTCCTCCCCTATATTTTATCTGCTGCTACTCCATCCTCATCTCGTGTCACCGTATCTATTCTTCGGCTACTTTGCTCCAGCTAGCGTCAGTCTCGCCTCCTCTCATCACACACTGTGACCCTGCCTCAGGTGGGAACCACGTGTGGATTTCCATTTACTCTTTTTCATTTACACGCGANTCATCACACACTGTGACCCTGCCTCAGGTGGGAACCACGTGTGGATTTCCATTTACTCTTTTTCATTTACACGCGAAATACTTATTTATTTATTTTGCATTACAGACATCGCGAACACATTTTAGCAGAAGCAAAGCGGAGAAAATATCTTTATATAAAGTTATGCGCATATCCACAAGTTTACTTATAAAGTAATGTAATGGTAGGCAAAGAACATTTATTGGTTTAACATNAAAGTTATGCGCATATCCACAAGTTTACTTATAAAGTAATGTAATGGTAGGCAAAGAACATTTATTGGTTTAACATTCCTGGAAGGGAGCAGAAAAAATGTTTTCGTGGATCTGTAAAGATCTGAAAAGTAAGGGTTCTAAACCTCCAATTATATTAATGTGGTCCCTAAAACGTTTTCGTAACAGTCGAAGTACATCAATAGTATGGAGTTAAAGGAGAGAAATAATACTATTTTATAAAAGCTTAATAAATGATGAATAAGTAAAACGCTTTTAAACAATACATTTTGTCTCATATATATATATATATATATATATATATATATATATATATATGACAAGCAAAGGTCGTCAATATGATCTGATTTATCACGAGAAAGTAAAGACTAAAGATTATTTTACAAATTTGATACATTGGTTTAATACTATGTTGTTACCTTGATGTTATACAGGCTATTCACAGTAAAGTGAGGACGTTCCTATTACAACCATCAAATGTGTCTATGCAGAGCCTCATTTATATGCCATGTGTCATATATTAAGCAATTTAACCAAATTCTACCAATATTTGCATGTTGACAGTAAGTATACATTAGAAGTATTGTATATAGAGCCTATAATTTTTTGGTAATTTTGTACGATAGCATAAAATAAGAAAGTAAGGTTTTTTTATGTCATATCTCAGGGACCAAACAACCTATGTCCATCTAATTCTTCACACAAGTAGAGCTACGGTAGGCCATGTAAACTTACATGTTTTACGTGGCTCAGTAATTATTTTCAAAATATAGGCCGTGTGAATATTTTAGGTTAGTAAACCCTATCACTCGAAACATTAGACTGATTAAATCCGAAGTTGATGCTCCGAATTCGACCTCCATAAAGCAGTGCAATGCACGCTAACTTATAGTACGAAGTTTTCTGGATTTAGTCCCGGGTAAGGCATATGTGTATTTGTAGTTGTCTCACTACTGTTGCACAAGTTTTTGGTTTCATTTCTAAACTTATTGCTTTCAAAGGGAAGTTAAGTCCTTCCTGCCAACTCAGCTTTTAAGAAATTATTTAAAAATTAATTGCACCAATGTTAACTAAAGTAGGCTCATTACTAATATCAGTAACTTCTTGTCTATATTTCAGATTAAAAACAGGGGTAAGAAAAACAGTTTTATTTTCATAATGCATTTCACTGTGTATATCAGAGAAATTAAAAAAAGTTTAAGTATTTAATGCTGAAGTGGGATTTGATCACGACGCCACTCACCTACTACTATTATACACGAAGTAGTATTGTGTAGGTAGGATTTTATACGCTTCAGGTATTATCGGCATTGTCCGTGTCTCAAAAACGAAGCCATAAGATTACGGAGAGCTTCCGAATTTGATATTTACGGGCCTCATTTCCGTTATTCTTCATTACAAGGCGCCTTTTAGTAAATTAACTCTACATGTCTGTAAAAGTTTCCGTAAATCTACAGAAATGCGTAACAGTGTAGCGGTTAGCGTAGCTGTCCCTCGCCCAGCTCTCTCGAGTTCAACTCCCGGCACTCCTCATGGATTTCTTTTTAAAAAAGGGTGAGGCTCGTACGGGGCTTACGCAGCCTCGCGAGGACAATTGGAAAGCTGTCGGAAAATAATTGTGCGGCGGTCTGGGTTACCAGTTGAGGGTGTCGTGCTGACCTTTCCCCCTCTCACGGCATTGTGTCGTGTCAGCCGCGAGAACTGCATGGCAAACGCCCGATAGGCGATGATCGATCCGTTCAATTACGCCAAGCGAGTTTTATTAGTAATAAAGATTACAACAGAGTCGAGGCTTAACGCAAGATGCTGCATGTGAACGACTGTTGATTGCTAGTTCTAGTAAGGCGAACGCTAAAGTCAACAAGAAGCCTGAACCGATTATGGGCTAGAGGTTTATCCACGAGATAACTCGGCATTTGAGCACCGAGTTGGTTATCACGTAGCTAGGAGTACACGATTATGGATTAGGCTCCGTTGTAGCCATGCGGATGAAAACCCCCACTAAACCAAGACACGCGTTAGATGAGCATCCTATGCTTAGAAACGTTACAGCATAGGCGATCAGTGTCGCCCCTGCCGGTTTTATCCGTTCCGTACTTAACAACCTTAACAGAAGAATAATTTCGATAAACAGGAGAACACCTTACAAAACCACACCAATTCAAGAGATTGGACTCGAGCCCACCAACTTTTTATTTACAAGGAAGAAACCCTCCATCACAGCAAGCCACACAACTTTAGAAAAAAAAATATCTTGCTCTTACGTTGATGACCGTAGACTAGTTCCCTGTAATATTACTGTGGACTTTTCTTTATGTACATTCTATTTTAAACTTGAAGAACTTTGAAAGCTCGTAGCGAAGCATGCAAAGCAACACCGAATAGAAACGGACATTCTCTACTTGTGTCCCGTTATTTCGTTCTCTGTTTACTTCTTCACATTTAGTTGTGTTCACCGGTAGTGTGAACAGTAACACGCAGTGAATATGCCAAGGAGGTTAAAAATCTGTCAGCAGAAAAAAATTTACAAAATTCTTGAGGTTATCTAGTTACGCAAGGTTGACTTCTTATTAATTTGCCTGTCTCAGCAGTTAACAGTGATTCGTCATCAAAACTTCTCGCTGGTGAAATCTAAAAAAATCATTGCAAACAATGCAGAAACTTTAAAAATGTGTTAATCTGCATGAGCTTTACCTTGGACATTACATCAAACTAGCCGCAGCATGTTGCAAATTAAAGCAATAATAAAAAAGGCAAAAGCTACCTAAACGAGTTTAAAACATCTTGCACATGTTTTGTTTTTAGTATTGTTTACTACTGAGTCGTAGTTTTGGAAGATTTTAACGGCGAACCAGAAAAAAAACGGACTGCGAAAAATTGAACATTTTTGCATCCTTTATATATGTAATCTAAAATCACGATATCACTCACAACGTGATCACGTCTACTCTTAGTGTGTAAAGCCTTCCATAGCTACGACTCGATACGACGCGAAAACTATACACAGCCTGTTCTTTAAAAGAGAGGTAATCTATTTGAAATCTCCATTCGATATAGCTAAAAGATCTCTCTCCCACAACTCCCACGATATAAGGCCAAATTTGAAAAGTTTGAAATAGTGTTAATTGTGAGTAATGTTACATTAATTAGCTGTACGTGTGTATGTGTGCGGTACGAATGTTTTAGTTTTCCCTTATACGATCAGAATGCCCTCTCTTCTAATTAATTAAATATTTAATTTTGAANACGATCAGAATGCCCTCTCTTCTAATTAATTAAATATTTAATTTTGAATTATTCTTGAGATTTGCCTTGGTTAAGTGGAAAACAGGGTTGTGTCGCTTCAACTTCGCCACGTAAAAAAAAAACCGTAAATAAATAAGTAATGAATAAATATTTAGGATTACATATTTGAAGGGCAGGGTAAAGAAGGGCATATTTATTGTAGGCACATTTCCCCAGATTAATTTCAAATTAAATTACAGCTACGGTTTTTCTTTTAGCTGCAAAGAAGTAGTAAACGAATAATTTATTAACACAAGCATGACTGTCATATATTTTATTTCNATTATTCTTGAGATTTGCCTTGGTTAAGTGGAAAACAGGGTTGTGTCGCTTCAACTTCGCCACGTAAAAAAAAAAACCGTAAATAAATAAGTAATGAATAAATATTTAGGATTACATATTTGAAGGGCAGGGTAAAGAAGGGCATATTTATTGTAGGCACATTTCCCCAGATTAATTTCAAATTAAATTACAGCTACTGTTTTTCTTTTAGCTGCAAAGAAGTAGTAAACGAATAATTTATTAACACAAGCATGACTGTCATATATTTTATTTCGAGGTCTCGCATTTCAAAAGAAGCTCTGTCCGACTACCAGCAAAGATATCATAACGTTAGTGGGCAGTAGAAAGAGCAGAAGTCATACAATAATGTATGACTTGTGAACTTCTTACCGCCCACCAAAGCGATGTTCGGGATCAAATTCGGATAAAGACTATACGTGAAATTTTCAACGTGATTAGGCATTATGGCGTGGCTGTTCGCACGTCAGTTTCGGATGCGAGAAATTAAAGGATCGGATCACAATCAAAGGATGGGAATTTAATGTGTGTATCGTTTTGGTTTTCACGAAATTAGATGTAAGCAACCTCCGGTTAAACGACAGATAAAGCCGGGAAGTAAATAAATTCAAAATATACATCCAATTAAAATTTAACTTAACACGTTTGAAACCAGCTTTAACCATTCCTTACCCTAAATGCACATATCTTTAAGTTAAAAAATAGTGACTAACAAGTTTTCAATAACATCAGCAGCGAATTACAATATATGTGTTTTAATTTAATATTAAAATGTACAGTTGACATTTGTAATCACTGCAATCGACGACTTACCTTAGTTTCATTCACATTATAAAAATAACTGAAGAAATAATGACAATTATGTTTTTTAACTCTGTCACCTAGCCAGTTGACCGTTGCATGGTTTCCCGTTATTAGGTTCACTGGAATTTTAATTCTCACATTTTTTTTGGCAGGGTGATACACGGTGGGGGAAAAAAGAGGAACTAAGCAAGTCTTTCAATAGTGTTCACGTTACCGTGAAACACATGCAGTATTCCAGTCGTTATAATTAATAGAGTGTCATGAAAAGGGCTGGAACGAAAATTGGGTAACGGAGGGAGAACTTAAGGGATAGAAGAAGGGTTTCATAAACGATATATGGGAACTGAAAGTGTCCGTGTGGATAGAGAGTGAGGTAGGGGCATCCTGTCTCAGTNGGGAACTGAAAGTGTCCGTGTGGATAGAGAGTGAGGTAGGGGCATCCTGTCTCAGTCAGAAGTCTTCGGTGAAAGCCCCCTAACGGGCAATTTCGTGACCGCTCGCCGTAAAAGTCAACTAACTCTTGGCGATCGACGAGGCGTGCGCACACNTTACCGCCCACCAAAGCGATGTTCGGGATCAAATTCGGATAAAGACTATACGTGAAATTTTCAACGTGATTAGGCATTATGGCGTGGCTGTTCGCACGTCAGTTTCGGATGCGAGAAATTAAAGGATCGGATCACAATCAAAGCATGGGAATTTAATGTGTGTATCGTTTTGGTTTTCACGAAATTAGATGTAAGCAACCTCCGGTTAAAAGACAGATAAAGCCGGGAAGTAAATAAGTTCAAAATATACATCAAATTAAAATTTAACTTAACACGTTTGAAACCAGCTTTAACCATTCCTTACCCTAAATGCACATATCTTTAAGTTAAAAAATAGTGACTAACAAGTTTTCAATAACATCAGCAGCGAATTACAATATATGTGTTTTAATTTAATATTAAAATGTACAGTTGACATTTGTAATCACTGCAATCGACGACTTACCTTAGTTTCATTCACATTATAAAAACAACTGAAGAAATAATGACAATTATGTTTTTTTAACTCTGTCACCTAGCCAGTTGACCGTTGCATGGTTTCTCGTTATTAGGTTCACTGGAATTTTAATTCTCACATTTTTTTGGCAAGGTGATACACGGTGGGGGGAAAAAGAGGAACTAAGCAAGTCTTTCAATAGTGTTCACGTTACCGTGAAACACATGCAGTATTCCAGTCGTTATAATTAATAGAGTGTCATCAAAAGGGCTGGAACGAAAATTGGGTAACGGAGGGAGAACTTAAGGGATAGAAGAAGGGTTTCATAAACGATATATGGGAACTGAAAGTGTCCGTGTGGATAGAGAGTGAGGTAGGGGCATCCTGTCTCAGTCAGAAGTCTTCGGTGAAAGCCCCCTAACGGGCAATTTCGTGACCGCTCGCCGTAAAAGTCAACTAACTCTTGGCGATCGACGAGGCGTGCGCACACACAAAAAAAAAAAAAAAAAAAAA
>NQII01001221.1:577712-611691 GCA_002778355.1 Clitarchus hookeri
CAAGGAAGCGGCCACAAAACGATCCCTGGAAAGATGCCGAAATTTACGGTCCTGGACAGAATGTAACGCAAGGCGGTCGACCGGTTGAAAGACTTCCCCCGCCCACGCTTATCCCAGTTTCCCTACTCGATTCCGTTCGAGAATCAACACGTGAGGCACAGGCGTAATTCTAACTGCGGAAGTTTGTGGCAAAACTACGACTGCGCATGTCCAGTGTCGCTGGTCAGCTAAGCTTACAGACATTGAAGAGAAAAGGATACTTTGCTACGAAACTGCAGACAAAAATATTTCGAGAAATGCCTGAAGTGCGTATGTCGCTGGTCAGCTAAGCTTACAGACATTGAAGAGAAAAGGATACTTCGCTACGAAACTGCAGACAAAAATACCTCGAAAAATGTCTGAAGTGCGTAAATACCAAAAAGGACGAGATAAGAAATAAACTACGTCACTCAGAATAATCTTAGTTTTTAGGTACTTCCAACAAATATATCTCTGTTTTTTAATACAAGGCAACGAAATGAACGTATAAAAAAAAAAAAGCAAATGACAATTCTCTTAAAACACTGTGCATACGCTATCGCAGAAACTGCGACACACTCGTCGTGNGGCAAAACTACGACTGCGCATGTCCAGTGTCGCTGGTCAGCTAAGCTTACAGACATTGAAGAGAAAAGGATACTTCGCTACGAAACTGCAGACAAAATACCTCGAAAAATGTCTGAAGTGCGTAAATACCAAAAAGGACGAGATAAGAAATAAACTAAGTCACTCAGAATAATCTTAGTTTTTAGGTACTTCCAACAAATATATCTCTGTTTTTTAATACAAGGCAACGAAATGAACGTATAAAAAAAAAAGCAAATGACAATTCTCTTAAAACACTGTGCATACGCTATCGCAGAAACTGCGACACACTCGTCGTGTTCCAACCATAAGACTAAAAATGAGGTAGACCGATTGTTCGTTTTCTCCGCATTTACCCAAAATTGGTCTACCTGAAACCAATATAACTGTCAAAGTCACATGGTCAACAGTGATGAACATGTTTGTTTATATCTTAATCTCAAAAATACAAGCACTTTTATATGAATAAAAAACTTTCACTAATTTAAATTTAATCAAACTACTTTACATATTGATTAGAGAAAGTATACAAACATCTCAAAGAATTTGTTTACTAAACAGTGTTCTAACCTCAAATACTATCACGTCGTTTATGATAGTCGTGCAGGCAGATAAGCAGTTCAATGTTGGGACACTTATATTGATTCTGCACAGCAAGCGAGATCGCTCTACCTAATATTCACTCTACGGTTCCAACCGCAAAACAATCGCAGCCATCATTATAGGTGGTTTGTGGTTGGAGGCCATTCTCGGTGTATCATTTTGCCACATATAAAAATTAACTTTCACGTGGTTAAGAGTAGTATGATTTCCTTCGTTCTGGTGAATGGGTCATGCAAGTGGATTGTGGATTGTTGTGACCTCACAGCAGGTGGCGGCCACCTGCGTCACACGACAGTAAATATGTCTCGTTTTACTCCAAAATCACATCAGAAATCTATTATCAAACCCAAAAACAGCCTTTTTTTTCAACAAAATTTCCAAACAACGGCAAAAATTATTTCATCCATATAGTTTTATTTTTCTATTTTCCGCACAAGTCCTCAAATCAGCAAGGCAGATCCAAGATTCCTTGAGTCTGAAGCCAAACAAGTTCTCAAGCAGCAAGGCGAATTCAAGATTCCTTGAGGAGTGAGTCAAGATTTGTGGTCAAGGCGAAAGAGTAACCCGGTTTGTTTGTATTATTAACCCTACCGCCATCTTAGATTTTCTGACCTTGACTTTGAAAATAACAAAGTTAGAAAAATCGTGAAAAATATGAAAAAGTTATTTAAAATGTTATAATTCAAAATGTATTAAAATGAAAAAAAAAAAAAAAAAGTTTTCAAGCCTGACGTTCTTAATTTTTTAATACGTGCAAAACTTAAAACATTTTAATCATTTTTGAAAATTTTTATAAAAATTACATTATTATTACATGACTTGCATGGCGGAGGTCCAAGGCTCGATTCTTTTAAATATGTCATAGCACACCCACTCCCGGCATGGTGACCAGCTGACGACTGACCCCCCCCCCCCAACTACGTTTCATTTNAACAAGAATATTGTTTCTTTATGCTTACATTTTGTTTCTCCACAGCAAAACAAAGTGTTTTTCTTTATTATTGATTTATTTTTGATAATTAAATATTGGCTGAGGTAAAGATTTGAAAACATCATATAATTACCATATTGGTAAGACTGATTTCGTTTCCTTCCTTTGTATCGACAAATCACCAAACAACATACACAAACAGAGGAAGTATTTTCTTGTCTACCCACAAAAACAGGGGCTGTTAGGTAAGTGGTAATTATATTTTATTTGTGCTTAAAAATGGTGCTGCTCTTTGTCACACCCGTTACACAAAATAGCTAAAAGTTTATATATAATCAGCATTGAAGTTCACAGCTCTTCATTGCTTTGTGAAATTGAGGTTAAGTGTTTACCTAACAATGCTGTGTTATTAAATTTCCTTAACATATAATGCAATTACAGAAATTAATGCATGGGTATTCCTGTCACACCCGTTACAATCGTTTCAAGACTAAAAAGAGGTCAAAACAATATCGCTGAAAATAATATCACTAGTCGATATCACAAATTAACCTCACTCATTTAGAAGTATAAATGATGATGAGTTGGTAAGTGTTTTAGCAGAGAATGTTTAAAATGATTAACTTTATTAGTCATTCAATTTTAATTTCAGAAAAATGGCACCACCTAACCGTATGCAAAAATGGAGAAAGAAATTAAAAGAGAACCCAAGTCACTAAGCAGAACATCTTGCTACGGAAAGGGATCGTGATAGGACGAGGAGGGAAGAACAAAACCATAAACTTAAAATAAAAATAAGGGAACTTGGAATTAAGCGGAGGAAATATGCTCTCAGACAGACAGCTTGCAGAAAGAGGAAAGCAGATAAAAAAAGCTGAACTTGCTCTCTCTTTAGTCTCTTGTCCTTTACAGTTAGGATCATATTCTTGTAGGCAGTCTTTGGGTAAACCTGTGTCAAAGGTCAATGCAGCGCTACCAAGCAGTACTAGGAAAAAAGCCTTTTCGAAAAACAAAACTAAGAGGTCAGATGCAGTAGGCAGAGAAACTGAAAGCATCGTTAAAAATGTTTACTGTTAAGACACTATAAGCCGACCAGCTTCAGGGTCGTAAGGATGCAAAGTCAGTTAAAGATCGGATGACTGGTAAACGGCAGCTTGTACAAAAGCGGTATATGGTAATGTCAGCCTTGGAAGCTTTTCGTTTATTCAAGGCAGAGTATCCTACAATACATTTGCTTAAGTCTAAATTTTATGAAATACGTCCACAACAAGTTTTTCTAAGTTCCGAAACTCCACACAATGTGTGTGTTTGCATGTATCATGCCAATTTAAATTTTATTGTGCAAACTATAGCAGATTCAGTGCCTGGATTCCCCTCTACATCCAAGGATTGCTTGAGACCTCTATGTTTTGACACAAAAAGTGAAAAATGTATGACTAATCTATGTGTAGAACGTAAAACTGTGTATGATTTGATACCAAATAACTCACAAACGCAATCTGCTGCTTGGTCACAATGGTCTATATTTGATGATAAGTAACACCAGATACTGGGACAGTTATGAATGCAGCTGAACTATATCGGAGAAAACTAAAACATATCAAAACCCACTGCTTTGTAAAGAAAAATGTTCAGGAAGAGCACTTTCAAAAAATTAAAACTGCACTTTGCAGATTGATTTTGCTGAAAATGTTTAAATTATCCAACAAGATGGAATTCAGTCATCCCTTTGGTCCCACCGACAAGTCGCCATTTTTACAGGTTATGCCTGGTGTGGTAATAGAACGACAGCTTATGTAGTAATAAGCGACAGCTTGAATTACGATAAGTATGCTGTGTATGCTTTCTTGAAGCAAATATTGAATAATATTAGAGCTGTCAAAACCAGATATTAGCAAAGTAAACATTTTCAGCGGTGGGGCTGCAGCACGATTTAAATATAAATACACACTTGCTAATCTTTGCTTCATGAAGGAAGATTTCTCCATCGATTGCGAGTGGAATTTTCTTGCTACAAGCCATGGCAAGTGCACGGTTGATTGTATTGGAGGATGCAACCAACGCAAACTGTGGATATATATGAAACTAAGGGAGGTGACCATGATTGCTACAGCCATTTTCAGACATACATTAAAGACGTAAAAATATTTAATGTATCTGAAGGTGAAATTTAATCTATTACGAGAGCTCTTTATGATAGGTGGCACAACAAGTACCACTTTCTCAGCTCCAATCTTGACATTATTCCAAAATTTTCGAAGAGCAGAGTGTCTGTCTTCTCGTTGGGTTAACAGCAAAGTCAGAGCTACAAAAAGTCTGCCTGTTCAAAGAAATGAACAGTGAACTCTTGTATTCTGATGTATATTCATATGCAAGCGAGGATGAAATACAGTCGGGAGAATATGTTTCAGGATACAGCGCTTACTACAACATGCAAATTGAAGAATGGTGCATTAGTGGTGCTTGAGTTATCTGCTCAGAGTAGAAAGAAGGCTACCAAGAAATACAAATATGTTGGCATCTGTCAAGGTGAAATTGACAACGATGAGATTAAACCAACGTTTTTGAAAATTTCCAGGAAAATGAATTAAAAGTGTTTAAAGTTACTGATGATGATGTAGCGTATGTCCCAGTGGAACAGGTAAAAGGCATACTCCCACAACCATCCATTATAAATGTTGGTAATCTCATTTACTATGAATTTTCAAAGAATTTGGATGTGTGCGAGAAGGCTTAAACTATAATGGCCTTGTTATTGTAGTTCAAGTTCATTCATGTTTTGATTAAAATAAATGTAAAATGCTTTCCTTTCAAGTAATGTAAAGTATGTACAGAGTTATTGTGAATGTATGTAAAAAGGCTAACTAAGATTGTCAATTGTTCATTAGAAATAGTTAATTCATGTTTTGCTTAAATTAAACAAAATAAAAACACTAGTTTTTCAAGCAGTATGTAATGTGCAGTAAGTATTTATAGAAAATGTATGGTTGATAATGTATTTCATGTAATAAATCATGCTGGACCAATACACTACACATCAAATTTGTATGTGTCACGCCCGTTACAAATCCCAGTCACACCCGTTACAGATTTTAAAAATCCAATAATTAACATTTTTTGAAACTTGGTGTGTATGTGTTACAATGATCTATGTTTATGCCAAGAAAATATTACGAATTAAGTTTCAGTAGGTTTACAGAGTTTTAATGTTACCATTACGTATGTGAAAGATTCATGTATGTTTACATCATAGCCCGTTACACATTTTCAACCATGATTTTATGCATTGCTTAAAACTATTTGTGTCAATGTTTGCAATGGGGATGTAAGTTAACTATTGTGCAATTCAAATAGAATTAAATTAAGTGTGTAAACACAAATGACAAATGCAATTTGTAGTTTAAATGTCACACCCCCGTTACCACGGAATGACCCTTGGCTATTTTAAGCTGCCCCCCCCCTTTTTGTAAACTACTCATCCCATAAATTAGTGCCACAGCTCCACCCCTCAATTACTTGCAAAAGCTTGATCACCCATTACTGTCAATTGTCTCGGCATTTTCGCACTAGACCGTGCTGTTAGCTCATGTTTTCAGTATCATCCATTAGGAGGCGCTGGTAACTAGTGTTTTTAGCTTCTACCACCAGACAGAGCAACCATGCCACTTATTCCCAAACTTGTCGGCTAGAATGCGCTGATAACACATGTATTAAACATCTGCCAACAGAGCACATGCGTCTCGCTCGTACGTAAAATGTGTACAATGGAAATCTTCACTCCCTTGCTTCTAGGCCCGGTACATGCCAAATATCTCAAGCAGTTAGACAAATATTTTATGACAGCAATAAAATCTTCTGTTGGTGTTCACATTACCAAATATTTTTTTCAGTGGACACAAAATATGTTAGTTGCCACCTCTAAACTTTAGTGGTCACTAAAGTTTGTAACCAATGAAAATTAGTTTGCTATGACTACAAAAAAAATTTTGGCTACAATATATTTTCTGCGACCATGGAATACGTTGTTTGCTTGTCAGCTAACCATGAAACAACTTACTGTTCCCGTTCACACGGCCACCATGCCACTTGTACAAGTTTGAGTGAAGGGTTGTGGAGAGAACGGTGGGTGTATAAAGGATGTTTAAGTGCTGGGTCGAGAAGGGAAGGTGGTGCGGACAGGAATCTGCGGTGGAGATGGTTCACAAGGAGGGGGTGGATGGCGAACTGGAACCGCGAGGGGGGAACCTTCTGTCGCCAGTTTGTTTCGCTGGGATGCAACCTCCACGCGGACGGGCTGCCGAGCGCAGACTGATATACGGCTCCGAGCTGTCGGCCGCCCGTCCCAGCGTGATTTACACGCGCAGAGCCCTCGTTAACGAAAATGCATGTGAGGATGTCGCCCGAGATCGCTTCAATCAGTTCTTGGCCTTCCTCCGCTGAATGCCTGCGCGTGTAACTGCTCTGCCCGAAGGTTACAACACCTACCTACCAACCGGTGCTAGCTGCACAAAAGTGACCACTAGGCACAGTTCAACATGCCGACACTGTATAGAAGATGTGGGCGCGTTGAAGGTCTTTCTGTCAGGCATCGTGTTTACGAATTTATTATCTTGATGTTCCACCAAAAGTAAAATTAAATAATACTGCTTTAAATCATAGCGCTGCCATTGTTTACTCAACGAGATTTCGATCTTCAGGGCTATATTTAGCTACTTCATTACTGTGAGAAGAGTGAAGCCAAGCAGACGGTCGTATCTTGCCGTGTGCGTTGGATTGATTAGTTCATCAACATATCTTAGGTTTATGCTGAACCCTGAATTATAGGTTGGTTTTCGGTTCGTAAGGTTTTGTGTGTTACCGCGGAGTTAAAATATTCTCCCAGCGGCCGCACATGCCCTAGGAATATAACTTCAGTATATCGTACTATTGAGCTAGCTTAGGTCAAACGGCCAATCAAGACTTTAAGCTGACTGGTAGTGTTAGCTGGAGAGGCAGGAAAGCGTAAAGAACCCGAGCGTAACCGTTCCAACATTCACAAGTGCCAACACTGGAGAGCAACCTGAACATTTGGGCCGTTTGACAGATGACATTCCATTTACTCTAGAACTTGGCATCGGTAATCGGTTCAACTGGAGTCGGTGTTTTGTAAACAATGTGGATGCGGCTTTGGAGAGTGTTTAGTTTCATAATGATGAGATCGTACACTACACATCATGATCGAACGTGTTTCAACCAAGTGTGGACTGCGATGGCAGATCTCACTCGCATCCAAGTGATTATGAGTTTGGCCTCTGCCATCTGTCGTGGAAGAGGTTTACCCTTCGTGGTTTTCCATTCTCATTCTAGGTAAACGCTGATACTGTTCCATAACATATACATTGCTAATTATCTAGTAATTGGGAAAATCATGTTGGTGTGCACGTGACCAACAGATGTTAGCCAAGGCATAAAAATAATATTAAAACTGGATTCATGATGGTAATACTTTACAGAGACAAGGTTAAACATAAAGTTTTATTTTAGACAATTTTGCTATATTTTTGTGATTTCGGGAGTAATATTATTTTATTTGCAGAAGACGAAAGACGCACAGACGCACAGAAGTTTCCATGGTAATACTTTGAGCTGTATTAATTAGGTACAGATAAAGTGCAATACCGAAACGCGACAAATGTCAATTCCAGAACAATTTAAAGTTGAAGAAACAGGAAAATTACACAAAAATTCATGTATAACAACTCCCGTTAATAGTTTTTCACATAATTTATTTTCCTTTTGATTATTCTTGCATCATTATAAAGATTAAGGGAACAATTTTTAGTTGCCATGGCCTTTGAAAGGTGGACATAAAAATGATCGCTGCAGGTATCTCTTGCTTTATCAGTTTGACATAGGTTAGGACAAAGTTTTATATAATTTGATTAAAAATTTCAAAATATTCAGTTTCTTGATTTGCTTAAACAAAATTGGCATTAAGATGCAATTTTTTATTTGTGAGCCGACTAAAAGAAACAGTTTTCCCAATCCACTGGGCGTATTCCGACTCAGTAAATAGGTATCTTTATGTTAAGCGACATGCGGCGAAAATGTACATCAGATAACACTTTTGTAGTAGCACGTAACTATGGATTGCGTTACCGAAATGAAATTACTTAATATACAGAAAACAAGACGATGGATTTGTGACCTGCAAACTGAAAGTCCAGTCAACAACCTAGAAGATACTGCTCTGCACAAGATGTAAATAAATTTTAAAAAATACAGGTCGGTACCATTTTACTTTTATGCATAAGTGCGATGCTGATGCGAAGAGTGTTTCTTTTCCTCAAGGACGTTATATAGCTAACAATTGTTTTTTCACTCAGGTTAAATAATATTCATCTTAAAATTACATGTGATGTCTCTTCTAGTAAATATAAAATGTAGTTTCTGTATTATCATATTAAAACATTACAGTTTACCTCATTTTTCAGCACAGAAATAAAAATCCAAACCATTCGCANGAGTGTTTCTTTTCCTCAAGGACGTTATATAGCTAACAATTGTTTTTTCACTCAGGTTAAATAATATTCATCTTAACATTACATGTGATGTCTCTTCTAGTAAATATAAAATGTAGTTTCTGTATTATCATATTAAAACATTACAGTTTACCTCATTTTTCAGCACAGAAATAAAAATCCAAACCATTCGCAAAAAAAAGCTAATGTATATTGTCTTAATTTACTTTAAGATGTTGTATGTATTTACGAAAATTTAGGAAAGTACAACAATAAATATCTACAAAATTCCTCTTTATATGAATTAGTTTTAAAAAATGCAAACACGTACCTCTGCGCAATTATACAGATATTTTAATCTAGATCTTAGATAATTACAAAACGCAAATAAACATATTTTTTGTAACAATATTAGTTTTATTTATTTGTGTTCCAAAAAATAAAAACTGTAATACCCAAACAGGATTATGCAAATTAATATTAAATACATATTATTTACTTGTAATGACATTAGATGTATTGCATATATGATGAACAGCATTCTGAACAAAGTTGAAACATTTTTTTTATCTTCGCACAACTTTCTCATAGCATTGATTACAGTGCCAAATGCAAGCCTCTAAATGTTTTATTAATGAAACATCTAGACGCATAACTACCTGGACGAAAAACACTTGGGCATATTCCAGGCTAAAATTTGTCTAATGCCCCTCAAAACTTAGGATCTGACATAGAAACAAGCATACACAAAACAAGTAAAGATTAACTGCTAACTGAAAATATCTTAAACGGGAATTAATATTATTATTTACAAAATTTTTAATTGCTGAACGAGAATACAAAATTCTTTAAAAATGTATTTATATTCCGTCATTCAGTAGTCTCAGAAGTAGTTATTCTTTACTAACAAGTGCCTTCGTTTTCTTTTTTGTTATTTTTTTATCTGTAGAAGCCAACTGATAGTGTAGATTACATGTTTACATTCCTATATGTATCACTAATTTTACAATTTTTTATGTAACTCTTGTTACAGTTATTTGTTACAAATTAGTCAACAGTATAAATAAAATAGTCTTGTTACATTTAACAGCTTAAAACGCTATAGAGCTCTCAAAAGGCATGCTTGCAAACGTTTGTTACAGCTAGATAATTTTATTAAAAGGTTCAGTCCAGTCGTCAAGCTAATTTTACAATTAATGTCCCGGCAGAGAATCGAAAACACGCCAACTGATAGTGATAGTGTTCCGTATTGTCCGGCTGGTAATTTAGGTACAGAAAGAGGAATCAATCATTTATTTTCTTTCGTACAGCTCTATTGTTGAAAATATGTAACGAGTCTGACGTAGTGTTTAAACTGATAACTCCAGACCATAAAATACTGTAAACTTATCAGTCCTTTATGTGCAAACAAGGGCCACTCACAATTCCGCAACCTCCACGTACAATTTCGATTCTTTTTCTACATTTTATACGCTTTCTTCCCCTTTCTATCTCTTCAAACAAAATAATTTAAAGCAGCCTACTTTTTACGTTGCAACTTTTCCGGAATTTCGCTCATGCTTTTAGTAAATATTATTTCTTGAATGGTTTATATTATTTCTAAAAAAAAGTAACCAGTCCATGGTGGGAAGGAATAAACCGCGCATTAATCTCCAAAAATATGAAACTGTTTGAACGAGCTGTTTGGGAGAAATGCCGTGTACGATTTAGAGGTTTCCCGGGCACTCCAAGAGACAGTTCCCTCTCGTCAGCCCTTGTTCTAGCACTGAGTCATGGAATGAGCTCCACCCCGCTGGCTCCAGTCGGCACTACACACAGCATAGCAGCAGAGTCTCTCCAGTGTAAACCGCACTATAACTTCTATGGTTAGGATGCGCGTGCCGTTGCGCAGTATCCACTCTCCGTGTTACAACAATGCACAGACTTTTTTTTTCCTGCCTATAGCACTATCAAAACAAACGCGGGCAGTAACTTGAGGTAAGAAAACTGCCGATATGAATAAGTGTTTTGAAACGTATTTAAACTCATTCTGGCCTATTTTAATTGCAAGTAGAATGTACTCAAGTTGGTTAAAATATTTTATTTATATAAAGGGATGGGTATGTTGAAAAAGCAAGCGTAAATATACTCTGAGGAATAGGTTTTGTTGAAACAAAAAAAGTTCGTTTGGCGCAAACAAATTAATTTTTTTATAGGGGAAATGAAATATTTTGTTTTTGAAACCAAATTATCGTGTGGTTATTATTTGGTTGCCCCAAACAGAGATTTGTTTGGCTCTACTTACATTACAATGTTTCGGTTGATACTTAAAAAAATTGGAAGCACTACCGATATTCGAATCTAGATTGCCTACACCCGATCGCTATGCCTTAGCAACCTCAGCCTAAGTTACTACTGCTGATATCAAAATGTTTTTATGTATTAATATTTCAAATACTGGTTAACGTGCACAAATAATTTTTCTAGTTTTACTGCTTTAATTTTTAAGATTCCTGTTAATCTTGTTTTATTAGGTTGTTTACAGCGAACATTCTTACACTCCTAATTGCCACAAAAAATGGAAACAAACTATCGGGCGGTTTTTTTTAACAAAAGAAATGAAATGAGCGGCTAAAACAATATATACTGTTGATTCAACAAAATACATTGTTGACAATCTAATTTCCTTTTGCCCAACACAGAGGTTTTGTAAATTTAAGTGTTTATTTTTTAAGTAACAATTGACTTTGTTCAGCTTTCAAGTTTTGATTGATCAGAAATATATTTTGTTGGGGCAACTAAATACATTTTGGCCCTATGCAAACAAACATTTTGTTGGTTTTTCACTTAGTGTACACATTCTTCACTACTGACCACGTGATTTTGGCAGTTCTATTAGCGATGGGTGAGTCAATGTTTCGGGACACGCGAAGACGAAACTCGTTCTACCTCATCTTTAGTCTATGGTTAACCCGAGGGCTTTTAAGGCTCATTTTACACTGAAAATAACTTGGAGCTCGTTATTTTGAGTTTACTTTGTGTCAAAACGTTTTATAAAATTGCACCTGTGTTCACTCTGGAGTTTAGAATAGCTCGTCTTTGATAAGTTGTGATTCAGTACTACCAAGCATACTGTATCTGGGATCTGAAAAATGGCAACTGTATTATTGTGTATACTTGCATTCAAACCATGCATATGATCAGTTGCCAAAATATTTTTAAAAATTTTCCTTTAGATGCTTATAATTACCTCATCTCTCATATCAATTTATGACAATTTTCACCCAAATATTTTCATAAATTCCCCATTTTTTTTAAATAGTTAATTTATCATTAAAATACACACAAACAAAATTATTAACTTCAAGATTTATTGCTATCGTGGCATAATGCCCAGTATATACAATAAACATTCCAGTTGGAAGTTGGTAAGAATAAATATAAATACAGAAAACAGAGAGAAAGAAGCNTTCCCCATTTTTTTTAAATAGTTAATTTATCATTAAAATACACACAAACAAAATTATTAACTTCAAGATTTATTGCAATCGTGGCATAATGCCCAGTATATACAATAAACATTCCAGTTGGAAGTTGGTAAGAATAAATATAAATACAGAAAACAGAGAGAAAGAAGCGTCCCTTGAATCTGGCTAGCTACAAGTACGTCATGATGAAGTTTGGTCAACTTGTTGCGTGTACATGCAGACAAAGCAAAGTTATAGCAACGACTTTTGGGAAACATGCAAACGAACAACAGTGCGTCGTATGCATCAGGCACGAAGAGCGACGAGCGTCCATTAAGGATGTCGGACCCCAAAAAATTAATTATTTTATAATTGTACCAAACATTGCCCAACTTGTACGAATTTTGTGTGATGACATTTTCCTCGAATAAAAATTGCTACATTTAATATTTTTGGAATAATTTGATGTCAAATACAAAGTTTTTCTGTTTTGTTGCAGCCGAAATAACAAATATTAACTAAGTTGTACAGATGAAAAAAATTATAACATAAACTAATGTCGTGGGATACTGCTCGACATATGTATGTAGTCTCCAAATAATATATATTTGGCATATTTTTAACATATTTAAAAAAATTTATTAACATTTCTTTATATTTAACTTTTTTTCAGTTATATGACTTATAGTTAGCGATTATATAATTATATAATAAACCCATGGGATTAGTTCAATTTGTAATTTTTTTTCATCTGTACAACTTAGTTAGTATTTGTTATTACGGCTGAAAAAAAAAACAAAAACAAATGGTTCTTTTATTTTACATCAAATTACTCCAAAAATATAAAGTTTTAAATTTTTTTATTTAGCGGAAAAATTCACTACATGTGACGCATATGAGATGAACAACATTTGGTTCAAATATAAAACCGATTTTTTGGGGTCCGACACCCTTTANGGGTTGCACTCCGAGGCCTAAAAGAATGGAAGCACTTAGGGCGACCCAGGCATGCGCATCACGCCTCATCGTAGCCTCAAGGCGCGAATCACGTCACTGTTGCGCCGTCTTCCACACGATAACGCGCCACTATGAGACTTACTATATGCCCTAGTACTAAAGATAACAGTGTGCTGCACTTGTCTGTGCCTTTATTTTAAGATTCTGCCACTGGATGTCCATACTTAAAAACGAACGCGAAAATACCTGATTTCGCCATTTTCACTTGCGGAAAAAATCTGTTTCTAAGATGAATGGAGAACCTGGCATTAGTATACACGTCCTAAATGCTGTCACTAAGCAGACATATTTTAAGCACGTTGAATAGTTTTGTAATATTACTTTTCTGCCGACGTTCTGCACACCGTAAGGTTGCTGATCACCAAATAAATCATTATTTTATACTTGTATAAAACACCCTTCAACATTTCTTATAATTACTTTTTCTTAGCATAGTTTTTTCTTAAATTGCAAAATCGCAATGTTAGTGTTTTTAGCGGCGTACAAATAGAATAAGCAAAACCATTAACATAATATTTAACAAGGCCCACTGAAAGGTCATGTCTTAACTCATTTTAATGTATGGTTAGCAAAACTTATTTTTAAAAATCATAAACTGCTACGCATAACAGAATACACAAAAATTTCCTTATTTGAAGCCATTTCATTTAAATATGCCTTGAAGTAGCTCGTGGTATCTTATTTTAACGTGAATTATCTCATTGTGCTAAGTGAGATTGTTTTTATTATTTCTGTGCATCGGAGGTAAAGGGCACTATGTCACAAATATGGAAATTCTCAGGAGTGCTCTTTGCCTTGATACCACGATGGCACACAGTGCCATTTCCTACCGGCTAATTC
The DNA here is from genome assembly GCA_002778355.1 of Clitarchus hookeri. NCBI lineage: Eukaryota > Metazoa > Arthropoda > Insecta > Phasmatodea > Phasmatidae > Clitarchus > Clitarchus hookeri. Next base: position 591,674 of record NQII01001221.1, read on the forward strand.
GCTAATTATTTCGTGTAGTAGACAGTGCTTTACACGCCTTAAAAAATCGTAAAATATAAAATAAAATAATGTCAAAGCTTCTGTTTTATAAAATATATATAAAACCCTTTACCTCCGATNNATTCTGACAGGTCATTGTGTAAAAAATTATTCCACCTAAAATAATTTTATGCGAGGAAATAGTACTGATGCGTGATGTCTTTACGTTGAACAGCATTTCGTACAATCATAAAATAATGAACAAAGCTGAAGAGCGAAGAACATTATCGGTGCGTAGAGTGCAGCGGCGGGCCGGCCAACTGCGGCGAGAAAGCGGTCGAGCATGCTGGCGGGGCGGAGCGGTCCCGCCGTAATTGTAGAGAGCGCGGATGCTGACCTGCCACCGCAGCAGTCGCACCGGCGCTGCCCTCACGTTAGAGGAGGTGGGAGGGAGGAGGAGGAGGCGCAGCGGCGCTCACGACCTGGAGCATACCTGCGGGGGCGGAAGACCTCACTCCCGTCTCACCGGGACCACCAGGCGCCGCCGCGCGCTACAACCTCCTAGCGCTTCTTAAGACTAAACTCCATGCACGGTCACTTCCAACTGTTCTGAAGCCCTGCTAGAGTTCACTTCTGTGATATTCCTCCGCCTCAAGCAAGCAAAGCTTAACCGAGCGTAAAGAATTACACCAAAGGGACAAGGCACCGCATTCTTGCGCACTCAGTCTCATAATATTAAACGTAAGAACTATTTCATACTAGGTATTACGAGCACACCTATTTCTCCCTGTACTTATGCGTGTTAATTGTAAATTCGATATTAAAATTTATAGTTGAAATATATGTTAAAGTTCGATTGAACAAAAAATAAGGCACTTTTGTATTTACACAAGTATGAAACGCTTGTGATGCATTACATATTTAGGAAACAACCAATCACCAGTCATGCATAGGGTGATTGTTCGATGGTTTGATTCAAAAGTGTGAAGAATCCGAGAATATACTATAGTACACGTATTACACGGGTAGAGGAGCCTGCTAATCCGAAGGCGAGTCGCACCTGAAAGGAACTTCCCTGCAGCACGTGTAGTCTGTTTTTTTTATTTATTCATATTTTATTTATGCTGGCAATATGAGGCGAGTGTAGACCTTCCCTTGCATCTAACTAGCGGTACAAGTTCAGTTACTCGCCGATACAATGTCTCGTATAAAATTTAACGCAAGCTAATAAACTTACATAAATATTCATATTTTACTACCATAAAACCTAGTAATTTAAATAATTACTGTTGCTGTCTGTGTAACGTATACACCAATTATATTGCAACTTCAGGAACGAGTAATACGATAAAGCAGTATGAGAGAAAAATTACAGTTTAGAAGAGTAAACGATCATATTCAGCAGCAAATAGTATCAAATTAGCAAAACTTGGTTACTTTCGACAGAGGAGTTGGAAACATTTGTATCCCTGTTACTTGTTAATTATGATTAGGTTCTAAGTCTATATATTACAGATACAGTTTATCATATAAGGATGTTGTTAATCTCACAGCCTTTATAACATTTCATGGGAACTACATTGCAACATGAGTTACATGCATCCTCGTTAATTATTACTTATGTTTATAACAGGGTATTTAAAAGACATATTCTTACAATGCTGAAACAGTTTCTCATATAAGGGCTTATTAATCCAAATGCATGTTACATTTTATAGGAACTGCATTACATGAGTAATTTGCATCCCCGTCCATTCTTATGTATGGTACTACATACAGAGTCAAACCGTGTTCATGGAGTTGTTTTCCTTGCTCTATAATCGCTTTACTTTGTCCGTAGCGTCACAGTGCGGCAAGTCATGGGGGATAATCGAAACTCATGGACAACTGTAGTGTTCTACGGTGGAAGCCATATTAGCTCGAGGCGAGAATCGGCAAAGCAAGACAAATACATTTATACTTGGCGTTATTTTAAAAAGTCCAAATTGTGTTTTAGTTAGTATAAGACAGGTTTTAGAACACTCTAATACACATTCTGTACAACATTGATAATGCATGACAACTATAATTATGTGTTTTTTTTGGGGCAGAAAGCACGGAGAATTCCTATGGAAAGTTCAGAATTTTCTGATTTAGGTTTCTCGTTTTATGTTTTATTTTGCAACTCGTTTTCTTATCTGTTATAATTTTTTCAGGCGTAAGTAGACTTAACCTATGCAAACGTTGCTAGAAAATGAATGGTATACTGTAAATGATAAAAAAAAACTATTCCGGAGAGGAAAACTTAATTAATTGTGATACAAACATATAAATATATAAAAATATCTACCCCTCCCCTGCCGACCTACGAGGAACGTAGGCGACCTCAATTGACAAGGCCGCTAAGGGCGTTACCTCCGGACCAGTTCAAGGTTCGAAACCCGGAGAAGCGAAGTATAGGTGTGCAGTTAATTTAGTTTGTCAGCAGTTTTCCCAACACCATTTAGCACAAAAGAGAAAATCCTAAAAACAATAATAAATTAAAATACAAGAGTCGTAGGCTGAACTTAAGAAGTTGAAGTTAGAATAATGAACCATTTTAAACTCTTTTAAAAAGGCGGTTGGGTGTTCAGTTAACAAAATGGCAGTATTGTGAAATCGAAGGTTGCTTTTCTACTACATCTATATTCTCGGCGAGTAACCTAAGCCCGTTGAATGGACCACCAACGTTAACCACCATTGTGTTTTCTTCCGGTGGCAAACTCTTCACCATCCGCACAAGAACGTTGCTTATCTCGACGAAGTCCATGGTCACGGCAAACATGGACAAACACTGCCTTCGCGTTAAGTCCGAGCTGTTCGTGAACTGTCACGAGGTCGGCTTGTCCTAGCACACCGCCAGAGAAGGGCAGTTAAGAAAGGCACTGAATCCGCGAGCGCGGATGGAATCCGAGACATTACCAAGACCCACACGACGAGGACAGTGTGAAGTAACATATCCTGCGGAGGTATTTTTTCCACCACCAGCACTAAGGAGAAAAAAACAGACTGTTGACTACTCTGTATTAGTCGCGAGAAGGGGTCGGAATGATGATACCAATCACCAACATTCCACAAGAGTGACATGTCGGGGTCCTCTCTCAGGACCCGAAAGTTAAATGTGCACAGAAGAACGCCTTACGTTTCATCCTCTCCTCAGCAAGTCATGTAAGTAGGGACCGCGGTGGTGTAGTGGTTAGACTACTCACCTCTCACCTAGGCGAACCGGGTTCAATTCCCGGCGAGGCCCGCTCCCGGATTTTCGTACGTGGTAATCGTGCCGGACGATGCGGATTTGCTCGGGGATCTCCCGTTTCACCGCCCTTTCATTCCGGGGCTGCTCCATACCTCACCTCGCTTCGCCCTCATTGGCTCTCCAGAGCTGTATGTTAAGAGCCGCCCAAATCACGAGCATCAGCTGCCTGGAGACTAGAGCTTGCACCAGCTCGGCAGCGGCCCACACGCGAGCAGGCCACGATGCAAATGCACACGCCCGGGGGAGACGTGGGCGCCCCCCAAGGCTCGGCGGAAGCTTGACATTTGCACAGACGTGGCTCCGCCATCTGCTGTGCACGCTGTGCGAGAACATGACCTCGACTACTGTCCACTAGCCCGCAGCACGCGGACGGAGAGCAAGCGTCCGTTTACGCAGCTGCGGTGTCCGTCGTGGGCAACGCGAGTCGTCAAGCCGTGCCAGACAGTTAGGCATTCCATGTATAAGTTAGTTAGATTTCGGGTTTCGCCGCACGGCTATAAGCAGAAAGATTAAAAAACGTTACTGAATACGACGAGTAGGTATTCCATCGTTGTAGTGGGGCTTCGAATCACTCGCGGTACGGATTCGGTGCTGGAATAAGTTGTTCAAGGTAAAATGAGCACTTTTAAATGCAACCTTTGAAAATAAATTCACTGCTCTTTAACAGCACACACTACCTCCTAGACTACAAGTTCAGTTGGCAGCGGATTAGGTAAAATAGTTCCCGGTCTTGATGTTGTACTGAGAGTGTAATGTTTACACATAAAAAGTCTAATGTCACTAGCAAAAAAAAATACTATTAAGGCATTTATTTAAACGTTTATGTTGTACTAACATTAATAATGCTGTGATAAAGTTACTCAATGTTAACTATTTAAAATGCCTTATATTCCCGTAATGCAAACATAATGTTTAAGTGTTGATGTTAATAAAGCCTCAAAGTAATGTTGCCGCGACCAAAAGTTGTATTACGCTAAAAATAACAGGAAGAACAAAACAATTTGTGTTATTGAGACATTAAAGAAGTATCCAACCAACACAAGGTTCCAGTAACTGGACGTTGTAAAAATAACGGATAGCAGTGAAGCGATAACCTTTTAAAATGAAACCACTGTATTTAAATTTTAAAGCATAGTATGATAACTAAATATATCTTAGATTAACTCTCAAGCCTTGCAAATCAATTTACATGTAAAAATACATATATATGTATATATATATATATTTTTTATTTATTTATTTATTTATTTCTAGAGCATAAAGTATTTCCACATAACGAAAGAGAACTGCAGTTTGTCGTTTAAATTCTGTTCAATACCTACAACATGAAACAGAAACAGATATGTTACGGTAGAGCATTTGGTAGGGCGCCAGGTTCCGTGGAGTGCATCAAGCACTCAGGGCATGGGTTCGACTCCCCTCCCTGACGTCGTTTTCTTTCATTAGTAATATTTATTTTTGCGACAAAATAATTGTACTTAATTTATTTTACACTGCATTGTTTATTTAAAGCAAAAAAAATACAAGGAAATTGTAACCCAAATATCAACATCAATTCAACACAAAATTTGTTTTGCCACAACGCAAAATACATTTTGCCGCAACATACGNCAACACGAAATTTGTTTTGCCGCAACACAAAATACATTTTGCCGCAACATAAGCACCACCTTAATGTTTCCAGTACAGTAAGGAGGTAATGTCACGAAAGAACTTAGTGTTGAAAGTATAACATTATATTACATAAACAGCAACATTAGTTACTGACAGCTCACAGATAACAACAAATTAATATTGTAGTATAACATTAATACTGTTGCCACAACATTAGACTTTTATCTGTGTAAATTTATGACAAATGAAGTTGGAATTTTTTTTTACTTTCCAAACAATTTAATTTCTTCAGTTGACGTACGCATGAATAACGTCATTAGGCCCACGGAAATAGGTATTTTATATATGTCGGAAAGATACAACATGAGGAGAAAAATGTATCTTAATCAGGGCTTTTATTTGTGCTCAATAAACCGTGAACAGCTTAGAAATAAACAAGTGCCAGAGTATGTGTCCAGAAAATCATCATTCCAGCCCCCTTATTCGTGACACAAGCGTGACGTCATAGCGTGTATGACCACCAACGACCCTAGAAACAGGTGCTTCGCAGCAGTGGAATTCGCTGGAAATAGGAGCAATCGCCGTAGAATTCGTACAATCTGAGGGATAACAATAAACTAAGTTAAGGTTTATTCTACACACGTTGGGAAGCTCAATGCTTTTAGATTGGAAACTAAAAGTTTTTACCGCCAGGGTGCACTGGTGTCGCACGTGCACCGAATTGTTTTCTGTTTTGTATGTAAGTAAATGGGATAATTGTACTTTTCATAAACTATATATAATTGTGTAAAACCTAACGATTTGTATTGTGTAAGAACCTACATAGAAAATAAACTTTGTTCCTCGCACTAGAGTGGAAATATATAAAGATATATGTTTACATGCTATTTAATATTCTGTCGAAAACTTAGTTTAGCAAAATTTTGGCTTACACAATCATTTTATTTAAATACGGTGATTGAATCGAAAAAAAATAGTGAAATGGTTAAAAATATCATTTTTTAGGTTTTCCTGCGTAGTTTCCTTCAGGGAAAGGAGAAAAGGATGACAGCTATATTTATTTCTCACTTAAATTGGTAACGTTTTTCCATTGAAATAATCTTGCCTTTGAACACTCAATCCCAAACACAGTTGTATATGTTTACTGTTTGCACTTGTTAACACTATTGGGACAAGTACGTATCACAATTTGAGCCAAATACGAACTTTTACACACAAATATATAGAATTTCTCCACTTACCGCCCCCTTGAAAGTGACCTATTTGGAACACGGCGGAAATTTGCGGAGGAAATATTCCCTAAGCCAAACTCTTCCATAAGCAGGGGGAGGAAACTCTAATGGGCAGAATGATCACTTTGTGATCAAGAAGTTGCTTCTCCAAGATATAGATGGCTCAGCAACGATTGTCACCTATGTTTCTCCAGCCAATCATAATCGCAGCAGAATAGTGATGCAGATGGTTTTAATGGTTTTTACAGATATCGGTTTTTAATGAACTTCAAATTGACATAATCCTAGTTTTAAAAAGTTACTGTTTTGGAATGGATGAAATGTTATGTCTTACACATCAAATGACGAAAACGTGTTGACTGTATTGCTGCAAAACTATTCACTTTCAGAAAACAAGATATTTTATCTAAATATAAAATATCCGCAAACGCTGTAAATAAATACCTACACTTATCAGTGTAGGTATTTATGTCATGCATTGTATGATTATTTAAACGCTAACGCTCAGCAGTTATTCAACATCGTACACTGAAAAATAATAAAGGGTGGAGCAAATTTAAAAAAAAACCTATATTATTATGTGCGTTACCAAGCATTGCAACAATCGCAAATGATTTATCGAAAAGTCTCGTTTGTAACGTAAATCGATGCAGCTTGTAGTTCCGTTGTTATAATATAGGTACCACTAATAAAGTAGTTCGATTTGAATGCATGGCACTTTCCGTTCTATAAACCTCCCTACTGTGTGTCCAATAAGAAATCTCGGTTTGTTCCTAAACCTTAGTACAGCATAAACCTTAATTAAGTGGAGCAGATATCACTGGTTCGCAGTCTTCACTTAGTCGGAAACTGTTTCACTGTTTTTGAGTACAGAGCTGTCGCTAATATATGAGATACTACAAATCTACAGGCACGTGCGAGATATTCATTTACTGGACATACAACACGAAATACCTGTTATTACAAAAATTAAGTAAATAAATAAAATGTCATTCATAAGTATGCATATTTGTTCACTTTTATTTAACGATAAATATGGCCAAACTATTTTATAGACAGAAGTTGGCACCATAACATTTTGCATCAACAAACTTCGCCATTGCCTACATTAATTTCAGTGACAATTTATGGATTAATATTGTAGTATCTATTGTCCAGGCACATAATCATTTTTGTAAATATTGAACAGCTTACGGCGCTAGTAGGTGATAAAATTTTTGTAAAGATTACTTCTAAAATGTTGGATATTTATNAACGATTTGTATTGTGTAAGAACCTACATAGAAAATAAACTTTGTTCCTCGCACTAGAGTGGAAATATATAAAGAGATATGTTTACATGCTATTTAATATTCTGTCGTAAACTTAGTTTAGCAAAATTTTGGCTTACACAATCATTTTATTTAAATACGGTGATTGAATCGAAAAAAAATAGTGAAATGGTTAAAAATATCATTTTTTAGGTTTTCCTGCGTAGTTTCCTTCAGGGAAAGGAGAAAAGGATGACAGCTATATTTATTTTTCACTTAAATTGGTAACGTTTTTCCATTGAAATAATCTTGCCTATGAACACTCAATGTATATGCAACACAGTTGTATATGCTTACTGTTTGCACTTGTTAACACTATTGGGACAAGTACGTATCACAATTTGAGCCAAATACGAACTTTTACACACAAATATATAGAATTTCTCCACTTACCGCCCCCTTGAAAGTGACCTATTTGGAACACGGCGGAAATTTGCGGAGGAAATATTCCCTAAGCCAAACTCTTCCATAAGCAGGGGGAGGAAACTCTAATGGGCAGAATGATCACTTTGTGATCAAGAAGTTGCTTCTCCAAGATATAGATGGCTCAGCAACGATTGTCACCTATGTTTCTCCAGCCAATCATAATCGCAGCAGAATAGTGATGCAGATGGTTTTAATGGTTTTTACAGATATCGGTTTTTAATGAACTTCAAATTGACATAATCCTAGTTTTAAAAAGTTACTGTTTTGGAATGGATGAAATGTTATGTCTTACACATCAAATGACGAAAACGTGTTGAATGTATTGCTGCAAAACTATTCACTTTCAGAAAACAAGATATTTTATCTAAATATAAAATATCCGCAAACGCTGTAAATAAATACCTACACTTATCAGTGTAGGTATTTATGTCATGCATTGTATGATTATTTAAACGCTAACGCTCAGCAGTTATTCAACATCGTACACTGAAAAATAATAAAGGGTGGAGCAAATTTAAAAAAAAACCTATATTATTATGTGCGTTACCAAGCATTGCAACAATCGCAAATGATTTATCGAAAAGTCTCGTTTGTAACGTAAATCGATGCAGCTTGTAGTTCCGTTGTTATAATATAGGTACCACTAATAAAGTAGTTCGATTTGAATGCATGGCACTTTCCGTTCTATAAACCTCCCTACTGTGTGTCCAATAAGAAATCTCGGTTTGTTCCTAAACCTTAGTACAGCATAAACCTTAATTAAGTGGAGCACATATCACTGGTTCGCAGTCTTCACTTAGTCGGAAACGGTTTCACTGTTTTTGAGTACAGAGCTGTCGCTAATATATGAGATACTACAAATCTACAGGCACGTGCGAGATATTCATTTACTGGACATACAACACGAAATACCTGTTATTACAAAAATTAAGTAAATAAATAAAATGTCATTCATAAGTATGCATATTTGTTCACTTTTATTTAACGATAAATATGGCCAAACTATTTTATAGACAGAAGTTGGCACCATAACATTTTGCATCAACAAACTTCGCCATGGCCTACATTAATTACAGTGACAATTTATGGATTAATATTGTAGTATCTATTGTCCAGGCACATAATCATTTTTGCAAATATTGAACAGCTTACGGCGCTAGTAGGTGATAAAATTTTTGTAAAGATTACTTCTAAAATGTTGGATATTTATNAAATATTGAACAGCTTACGGCGCTAGTAGGTGATAAAATTTTTGTAAAGATTACTTCTAAAATGTTGGATATTTATGGGATTATGATTCAACCGTTCCAATGTACGACCGAGGGTGCAAAAGCAGTCGTGGTTTGGCGCCCATCCAACATTCCAACATCACGGCAGTGTCTGGAAAGCCACAGTTGCCCATCGGACAAACATTTTACTTACACAGTGAACACTTATAATGGTGACCCCTCTCGCTAAATATTAGTCAGTGAAAATCTAACCCCAAAATTTNACACAGTGAACACTTATAATGGTGACCCCTCTCGCTAAATATTAGTCAGTGAAAATCTAACCCCAAAATTTATATAGGATGGCCTTGTGTGGTTGTGCTATTAACACATCAGTATTCTCCCACGGCAATGCAGGTTCGGCGTATCCGAACTCTGATGTGTGTGTGTGTGTGTGGGAGGCAGGACATGACAGAAGTTGCTGATGGCCAATGGGGTTTTCGCGAGGTGCTCCCGTATCTTCCAACAACGCACTCTGTCCAATTTTCGTNCAATGGGGTTTTCGCGAGGTGCTCCCGTATCTTCCAACAACGCACTCTGTCCAAGTTTCATCCTGCGGTATACTTTCCAGTTTCTCTTTAGGGACAAGTTACTTACCTAATGAATTTACAGTGACAGTACAATGGTTCAGGCTACCAATTCATAAGGCGTGAATTGACCTTCATAACTGCTTGCCCAGCACAGTCCGGTATATTGAGCACTACGAACGACAAGCTACATCGTGCGCAAACATTGCCAACGACGGCATATATTGTATTCCAAAGTTTCGTTCAACGTTATTGTGCTCGATGCAAGCGTAAAGAAAAAAAAAATAATGTTTTCGTCTTCCTTCTGGAAATTATTTCTCCATTACAAAAGCTAATCAACGTCCCCTATGGAAGCAAACAAACCTTCAGGAGTTATTTGCTTAAAGTTACACTTCGTGCGGAATTATTTTGCACGGTCACGNCTATGGAAGCAAACAAACCTTCAGGAGTTATTTGCTTAAAGTTACACTTCGTGCGGAATTATTTTGCACGGTCACGAGCAAAAGAAGCGTAGACAATCTCTCATGAGATAATAAATGCCATCGCTGAAGCAGAAGCAAAGAAAACTCTTCCGTCGAGCAAATTTGCTTTAGCGTTACGGAAAGAGCCGGTGAGGCAATGTGTACCGACTGTACCAGTAGTGCTTGCGACCCTGGAGCGATTGGGAGGGCAGTTGAAGCACGCTCCTCAAACCAGAATAGGTTTAGATGTAAACAGTGCGCGATTTACATCGTAACGTGGCGGTGCGGTGATGTCAGTTTTCATGCAAATGACATATCATTAAAATAATGACGAGGAAAACAGCTTTAGCGTAACTTCAATATGCTATTTCCTCGCATTCAGAGCAATAAAGTGCAGTTTTTTTGTTTGCAAATAAATCAACACAGTCGTGTCACGAATGGGAAATCATGCATTAATAAAAGCTCCTCCTTTCCCTTTTTTATTACTAATATTTTCCCTCGGATGCGCGCTACAGAATAAACATCGCAACGAATGAGGCTTCATTTAAGTGTTATTTATTTGTATCTATAAGTCCCCCTTTAATGTCTGATAATCAATTTTTTGGGGGAGGGGGGCTTCCACCCTAAATAAAGTCGCAATTAATCTGTCGCTTGCACTAATGTCTGAGGCGGGGGNTTTTGGGGGAGGGGGGCTTCCACCCTAAATAAAGTCGCAATTAATCTGTCGCTTGCACTAATGTCTGAGGCGGGGGAAGAAATAACCAACTTTTAACATCACCGGGAGCTGGTATATATTCCAAAACTGTATCAAATTTCAGCATTTTTGTGAGCATAGTTTAGTAGTTGAAATAGTTACCAAACGGAAAAANTATTCCAAAACTGTATCAAATTTCAGCATTTTTGTGAGCATAGTTTAGTAGTTGAAATAGTTACCAAACGGAAAAAACTGGCTTTTTAAAACATTTTAACTTTAATGGTTTTTTAGGGCATACAGTCAAATGATTGTGTAACTATTAAAATACATAATTATACGTCTTCCTGCAATGCAACCTTCCTATAAGGAGCCCTTATTAATGCTTTGCTGACATTTCTTATTGACATCGAATACTAGTACACACTATTCCGAAAATGAAGTCGTTATTGCAGATACAAAATGTAATTTGAGCTGCTGTTAAACACTTTGAAATAAATATCAATTTAAAGTTAAAGCACAATTTCCCGGGCGTANAAATGTAATTTGAGCTGCTGTTAAACACTTTGAAATAAATATCAATTTAAAGTTAAAGCACAATTTCCCGGGCGTATTATTCATAATAATAACGCATTTATAAAGCAAATTTATTATTATGTTTTTATTAACGTCAGCAACGATTATGGAGGAGCTTTACCGGTACAAAAAAACACGAAAAACGGTCATGCACGAAATGCAGTTTTTGACTGTGTAATAAAAATGAGTTTTCAGTTTAAATTTGGCGTAATGAACGTTCAGTTCCACCCATGAATGCTACAGCANAAATGTAATTTGAGCTGCTGTTAAACACTTTGAAATAAATATCAATTTAAAGTTAAAGCACAATTTCCCGGGCGTGTTATTCATAATAATAACGCATTTATAAAGCAAATTTATTATTATGTTTTTATTAACGTCAGCAACGATTATGGAGGAGCTTTACAGGTACAAAAAAACACGAAAAACGGTCATGCACGAAATGCAGTTTTTTANACAGGTACAAAAAAACACGAAAAACGGTCATGCACGAAATGCAGTTTTTTACTGTGTAATAAAAATGAGTTTTCAGTTTAAATTTGGCGTAATGAACGTTCAGTTCCACCCATGAATGCTACAGCAAATACATTTATACGGGAGAACAGTTATACTGCACACTTCGCTTCTGAAATGAAACATTTCCACGTGCCGTTCATAAACGAACTTGATTACGCGCGTCCGAAAGAATTTAATGAAAACGGCGTGATTATATTTTGTGTAGAACACGTACCACCAGGCAATAATAGGCATCATTCTGCGTGCCCGCTATTTTGCAGGCGAAAGCCATCAATAACACGTGATAATCTATGGAATAATAATTACCGAACGACCCACGCAACACGGTTACAACCTTGACTGCAGGCAGTTAGTCCTCATGAATAGTTACAAGGTGGTCGAACTACAATCTCTCCAGGGGAATTCTCCTGGTGGGTTGACAGCGGGAGAAGTGGGTAAGGTCCAAGAGCATCTCGCGTCTTCGACTNTCAATAACACGTGATAATCTATGGAATAATAATTACCGAACGACCCACGCAACACGGTTACAACCTTGACTGCAGACAGTTAGTCCTCATGAATAGTTACAAGGTGGTCGAACTACAATTTCTCCAGGGGAATTCTCCTGGTGGGTTGACAGCGGGAGAAGTGGGTAAGGTCCAAGAGCATCTCGCATCTTGGACTTTAATAACGGGAATCCCGCACTAAGCCTGGCACGCTTCTCGTACTTCCTTTTGCCTTGCGAATTATTCGCGCCGCCTACGTTCCCAGTTACGACCTCGAACCCCCGAAGATTTAAGCAGCAGAGATCTCTCAGAAATAGGAGAAACGCTAGACGGTTCCGTAGGTCATCGAGTTTCCGCTGGTGCTTCCATTACATCCGCTGAATTACTTCACGGCCGTTGAGAGCTGCTGGGTTTATGTAATTATAGAGCACTCGTCCATGCCGACGACAAAGACGACCAAGTTGAACGCATAAACAAGTGACATAAATAAATCTGCGAGCATCGGATGGAATGGTAGATTACACAAGCTACACCGCTGTAACTCGAAATAAACTCAAAAATACTACGGGCGGAAGGAATTTTAGAACTTACAATATAAAATATATTAGTGAAATAAAAACAAGAATGTTATTAACGAAACACTTCCACCACTTTTCATTTACTAACTTATTTATTAACTACAGTGCAGTTATGCCTGGGAAAGAAGCTTACCTAGTGTCGAAAAATGCGCTGTGTAGTAATAAAAAAGAAATACTCTGTAAGAGAATCAAAATTAAAAAAGTTTATTTGCTTGGAATTCCAGAACGCTAAAACGGTATATTTGCTAAATAAAAATATTTGCCTGTGCATTTAAGTTGTCATACAAAAACTTTTTTTTGCAGTGGAAAAGAAATAAGACATTTTTTNAAGAAATACTCTGTAAGAGAATCAAAATTAAAAAAGTTTATTTGCTTGGAATTCCAGAACGCTAAAACGGTATATTTGCTAAATAAAAATATTTGCCTGTGCATTTAAGTTGTCATACAAAAACTTTTTTTTGCAGTGGAAAAGAAATAAGACATTTTTTNGAAACACTTCCACCACTTTTCATTTACTAACTTATTTATTAACTACAGTGCAGTTATGCCTGGGAAAGAAGCTTACTTAGTGTCAAAAAATGCGCTGTGTAGTAATAAAAAGAAATACTCTGTAAGAGAATCAAAATTAAAAAAGTTTATTTGCTTGGAATTCCAGAACGCTAAAACGGTATATTTGCTAAATAAAAATATTTGCCTGTGCATTTAAGTTGTCATACAAAAACTTTTTTTTGCAGTGGAAAAGAAATAAGACATTTTTTTCTTTCCAGTAATATGGTTTGTTTTTTAGAAAGCTATTGAAAAGGTATACCGTAGTCAAGGACTGAAAACANTTTTTTCTTTCCAGTAATATGGTTTGTTTTTTAGAAAGCTATTGAAAAGGTATACCGTAGTCAAGGACTGAAAACAACAAACAACAAAAATCGCTAAAGATGATTTGCTAGCAAACGCAGTGAATTTACTTAGAATAAAGTTTAATTCAAAATAATATCAACTGTACCGAAGTACACATACCATACGTTGCCTTAGCGGAACGTCCACTGTTATTAGCATTTTAATAGTTATTGTATTCACCCATAGTAAACTTCTTATTGCGAGAGAACTATAGTAAATGCGTGGTTTCTTGAAACGTTTTGATNTATTGTATTCACCCATAGTAAACTTCTTATTGCGAGAGAACTATAGTAAATGCGTGGTTTCTTGAAACGTTTTGATACAAAAGTTTAAAAAATCACCCCATGTATCACGTTTTTGGTTGTTTCCTAAATATGGCATGTGTCAGAAGCGTTTTATACGTGTGGTAAAATACAGATATATATATTTTTTGGTTAAATTAAACTTCTACTTATATTCTATCAATAAATTATATTTCATTTATAATGAATGTGAATAAAAACAGGAATAAGATAGGTAAGTTGGTAATGCCTAGTAAGAAATAGTTATCATGCAAAATAGAATTACACTGAGTTCTAAGAATGCGGTGCTTTGTCCCCTTGTTGTAGTTTTCTAGACTTAGTTGAGCTTAGTTTGCGTGAGGCGGAGGAATATCCTAGAAGTAGAACATAAGCAAGAATTTAGAAAAGTTGAAAGTAAACTATAATGGACTATGGCATGATGAATGGCANTGGTAATGCCTAGTAAGAAATAGTTATCATGCAAAATAGAATTACACTGAGTTCTAAGAATGCGGTGCTTTGTCCTCTTGTTGTACTTTTCTAGACTTAGTTGAGCTTAGCTTGCGTGAGGCGGAGGAATACCCTAGAAGTAGAACATAAGCAAGAATTTAGAAAAGTTGAAAGTAAACTATAATGGACTATGGCATGATGAATGGCATGAGAGTGTTGTGACTTCCAGGTAAACAACTGCTCCTGTTGGAAGCCTGAGTAAGTAAGCGCTCAGTCCTCGACCTTCCGGAGCGGCGACCCTACGAAGGAGAAACTTCCGAGAAACGTGAAGCCACTTATCTACAAGATAGCTTCAACAAGTTATAAATCACAAAAAGTATGCGATTATAAATCACGACAGCTTAAAAAGTGACTGAGGCATAAGAAATATCGGTTAAGGGTGCTCATATGTTTACAACTGCAGAGTTACTAAAAAGAGGCAACGTTTATCACTAAAAAACACGTAACGTTTCTTCCTTAAGGCGCTTGGTGAGACGCAATTTGTTGCAGCTCGCATGCTCATGTACGTTGTCGCGAACTGAAGGATATGTAAGGAATGCATTACATCAGGCATTCTTAAACAACTATATTACATACATGTATGATATAATAGACTTTATCTAAAGGGTGTAATTTTAAAAGTGTGATTAATTTCTGTACAGATGTTTCTGACTTCATGAAACTGTAGTTTTCAGTGGGGCAGAATAAAATATTCGAAAAGAGCGTGTCAAAAAAAAGACTGTGTGTTAGTTGTTTAGTGTTTACATGTAAGTCGTCTTCGTGACGTACCTACTAAAGTTCTAGGTTGTTGATGCATTAATAATGAACATCTAATACGAAAGATAACGGAGTAATACATAACGAACAGTTGAGTGTGATGATAATGGCGGTGTCCACAAAACGTCACATGCAGGATGTAGCCAATCCCCAGATGGTGAGAAGGTAACCCAAACTCAAGAGATGGATTCAACAGGAAAATATGAGCAGTTGCTGCATCCCCCCGACCCCTTCAAAAAGCCACAAGGCCCTCTACAAATTATAAATATATATTATATATAAAGAGAGAGAGAAAGAGAGAGAGAGAGAGAGACAGACAGATAGACACACACATACAGGGTGTATCTTAATTCCTATCACACATGTTGAGGGCTTGTAAGGGAGACCGAGTAGAGAACATTTTGCATAGGAACCCATGTCTGGAAACGTACCTTATCCCCGCTACAAGCCAACACCACCATGTGTGAACATGTCCCGCCCCTCGTCTGCTGCGTCAATGAGCAGAGCAGAGTAAGTCATTCGACGATGATCACCTGATGTCACATCTATTCCTGACCAACTTACTTTCAACAGCTAAACATTTATATTATATTCTTTTTTAACATTTTTTAATATAAAATTCATTTTGAAAAAAAACGGACGTAAAATATGAGCGTTTTGGGTCGTTTGTCACATGTTTTTTTCTCCCTTAAATCCACGCACAAAGAAGCTCTGACGTTGTTCATCTGCTATTTACATACGAATTTTATTTAAGTTAGCGCCTAACTCTCTTAATTGAAGAATACGTAACTGTCGCTCAAAAAGCACGAGAATTCACGCTACAATAAAAGTTACCGTAAAAGCACCGGGCATTCGGAAACGTAGGATAAAAGGATTTCAAGTTGCTTACTGGACCTGCAAAAGGAGCAAGGATAAAGAGCTGTTACGGCGCATCACTGATAAGTCATAAGTGACAGTGATCAGAAGCAAGTGAGAGGTTTTCTATTCTGTACTTCCAGGTACATGATCTAAACTTGCATTCTACTCGCATCATCCAACAGGCTCTACAAAATGTGGACACCATTCCATGACCAACGCGGTCTTCAGATTTATCCTCTACTGAACACAAAAGGGATATGATGGGACGACGTTTGCGACACCGTCAACCACCTGCCCGAACACTGGTTGATCTAGGTGTGTAGTTGCTGAGAGCATGGTGGTATGTGCCTCAGGTCACTATCCATCACCTGTGTGATGGAATGCCTCGTCACATAGCTCTGCTACATATTGAACGCGTGCTTTGCGGATGTTAAACAACGCGCCCTCTATGCGTTAAGGACCAATTTCTAATCATTTGTACTATCATACAGCAGCCTTTTCACGTAAGGAAAGAGGGTGTAGCGCCTTCCATGTTCAGCAGTGTAAAAATGAGCTCTACGTCCCGTTATAGCTAGCATAAATGTGACTTGTATTCTCAATATTAAAATATTTTGCCACAGTGCCTGTTATTACGCCACTTTGACATATTTAATCTGGAAACGCCTAAAAGCGAGGCGTTAAAACGCGCCAATGTTTCTTCCCTGGACATTTCGGCTCTGAACGTGTCGTAATATTCTTTACAGCTTTGCCACACGAAACGTCGCACGCATAATGTCTTGCATTCGCAGCATAAACTATATAGTCACAAATTTCCACATTCTTTTACCTTGCTTGACGACCAGGATCGCGCTACTGGCAGTGACGTTTTACTACATAAATTCTTCAGCAGCCCATAAACGATGTTTATAGTAGGCTGTGAAATATTACGAGTGTATACTCAAGGCATACAAACGCCACGTAGCAGAAAGAGAAACAACCAAACAGCTACCCCTCGTCACCTACCGCCAAAAAAAGTTAAATTATTTGATGTTTACTGGCAAATATTCTGCTAAGAATTTTTCTATTTTTGTGCACGTTTCCGTATAAAGCTGTTGATTATTTAGTTAGCATATGCCTATCACAACCAATTTGCTTAGCGTTGTGAAAAGGAGTAAACATTAATTTGCAAAACCTTAATCGAAATGGTATTTAATGTTCCATGCTGGGCCAAACGTAACAGTTTCAGTTATATACGTTGTGCATTTAGAAAATGTAACAAACACTCTCAAAATTTGTATCTAAGATTTATTACCCAGCGATGATAAATTCACTGTTTTCATGGGTCACTACGGAGATACAGGTCTACATTTTCAAATTAATCGGAATAATATATTTGCTGTACCATTAAAAATATATTTTTTTTTTTTGCATATCTGAACGCATTCGTTTAAATAGAACACAATTTTTAATAACTTATTCCACTTTACAGACTTTTATTTTTATTATGTTATAAATGGAAATTGTGAACGCATTTTTTTCGACCAGCCACCAGTTACGTCAGTAAATTTTATTTCAGCTTGTATTTGTTTTGTTTGAATAACAACAAGCGCCTGGGAATCGTGTAATGTTTTACTGCTGGCAGCATCCATGCAGATTCTTTGTTGTTTATATAGCAAAATGTTACACTGTCGCAATTTTAATGCATTTTTTTTAAAGCGATGCGCCAAGTGAATGCATTAACTGCTTGTTTCAAACATTTACTGGATTTTACGTCTCTGTAGAAGTATTCAATTTCAAGGTATCGCTAGGAAGGCTGTTGAAGAGGCAATTTTTTTTTTTTTTTTTACATTTCGAGGATACGTTATGGTTTAGTGACACGATACAGATGTTACGTGATTAAAAAATGAAATAATTTGAAAAAACTACACTCATGTTATTTAATATGAGAACATTAACTTAACATTTTGATGGGTAAAACATGTCGAGTAGTTATTTAGACAGAATATTTGCTCTCAGCTGAAGTGTTTAATGATTTAAAAGGACTGGAATGCAAAAATTATTTAGAAATTCGACATTATTTCAACTGTGGTCAGGGTTAAGTTTCTATCTAATTTCATTTCGCATTTTATCTCAAAAATTAAAATTGAAATAATGCTGAACTATTTTACAAATCACCAAGGTCATTTATTCTTCATGAAATTCTGGTAACACNTTTTTTTTTTTTTTTTTTTTTTTACATTTCGAGGATACGTTATGGTTTAGTGACACGATATAGATGTTACGTGATTAAAAAATGAAATAATTTGAAAAAACTACACTCATGTTATTTAATATGAGAACTTTAACTTAACATTTTGATGGGTAAAACATGTCGAGTAGTTATTTAGACAGAATATTTGCTCTCAGCTGAAGTGTTTAATGATTTAAAAGGACTGGAATGCAAAAATTATTTAGAAATTCGACATTATTTCAACTGTGGTCAGGGTTAAGTTTCTATCTAATTTCATTTCGCATTTTATCTCAAAAATTAAAATTGAAATAATGCTGAACTATTTTACAAATCACCAAGGTCATTTATTCTTCATGAAATTCTGGTAACACGAGAAATTACTTTGAGCTGTATCATGACGTATTAATTTTGTTCGGTTTTGAGATTTGCACGAATGCATAAGTTTTAAATTCCTATAACTCGTTTCATTCGATTTTGAAAAGTTATTTTCCTACGTTCTCATACTTTTTTCAGACTGTTACTTCATATGACCACGAAAAAGTATGTAATGTGCTACAAATATTGAAAATAATTTTGGACTCTTAAACGCCCTTGTGATTAAAAAGTGACGTGAAGATCCTGCCTGCCCGCATGGGAGGAAAGAGACCAGTAGCAGACCAAGAACTACGGAGAAGACGATCAACTCGCAGAACATAACGTAGGTTATTTTCCCCAAAAGCTACGTTTGATTGCGAGCATGGAAAGTAACCTCTGTGATCCTGTTAATTAAATTTTAGTACACTCTCCAGTATTCTGAGTCAATCAGACGCAGATGTTGTATTACTTAACAGTTCAGAATTATGCCATTCTCTCCTGAATGTAAATTTAAGGCCTACCCTGTTAATGGCTAAACTTGCACCAGGGCCGTACTTGAACTGGAATTAAAGTAAAAGAATTAAAATTAACTGAATCTGCAATAACAAGGTACTTTACCTCATGGTGGTAGACTGACCAACAGAAAAAAATAACTCGTGAATTGGTCAGTTCTTGGTTTTCGTCGAAACTTAGTTATTCCTAAGCATTCAAATTCTCTCCCAAGCCAAAAAGTTATCAAACATAATAATTTCAGGGCTTAAAAATTATTTCTTGTATCTTACATTCGTTGGAATTGCACGGAAATTGCAGACGGAATGGAAGAATTGTTTTCTATTGAAATCCGAAAATAACTATTTCCGAAGCAGCGGAGAAGTTTTGGTATTCTGTACGGTCAACTAAATCAACATCATCTTGATCATGGTGGTCACCTGTTTCCGAAGGGGCCACGGTGGTGTAGTGGTTTAAACTACTCACCTCCTACCAAGGCTAACCAGGTTCGATTCCCGACGGGGTCACCCCTGGATTTTTGCATTTGGGAACATGCAATCTGGCGCTGCTCCATACTCACCTCGGTTCACCCTCATTGGCTCTCAATACCTCGTTGTTTAGAGCCGGCCAAATCTCTCGACTCCAATCAATCAATGAAACCAATAATTCTGATCACGGCGGCGATCACCTGTTTCCGAAAGTGCGCGCGCAGCAGTGGTGGGTGCATGCAAAG
>NQII01001221.1:611700-627050 GCA_002778355.1 Clitarchus hookeri
GGGGGGGGGGGTAAGAGTGCGACTGAGATTCTTGT
The DNA here is from genome assembly GCA_002778355.1 of Clitarchus hookeri. NCBI lineage: Eukaryota > Metazoa > Arthropoda > Insecta > Phasmatodea > Phasmatidae > Clitarchus > Clitarchus hookeri. The sequence continues at coordinate 611,736 of NQII01001221.1, forward strand.
ATTCCCCAGTCCAGACCTTGCCGTCGCGAGCTCTCTAGATCTGTCGCGGGAGGAGTACGAAGAGAGAGAGGCAGAGAGAGGAGAGGCGCTGCGGGCTGCCCAGCTGACGGACTCGAACCCAGGACGGGGTCAGCCGCCGGCTACCCGAGGCCATCGACCCGGGCCCGGGCAAACATTCAGGAGGCATGGAGGGACCGCGGATGGACGGGCGGCAACGCTATAAATAATCGGCGCGCGATAACAGGTACAAACTAGAGGCCACAGTCCGCCCTCGGTGATTGTGACGCGCCGGATTTAGAGCCTGTCCCAGGCCCGATGTTCGTTGTGCTCACTGGGGCAGGGAACACATGACGGCTTTACAGACCAGCCACCGTCGATGAGAAACACTGGAACAGTGCGTGACTGGATAAGAGCCGAGAAAGACTTTGACGACACTTAGGATATTTCGACGAACTTTTCGAGGATATCATCGTGTAGGACGTTGCCCAAGGGTGTTCACTCGCGGTGGCAGAGTGGAAACATACAACGGATGAGAACAGAGCATCACGTGCTGGTGATGATCCAAGGTTTTACGATTATGCAAAGTTTCCTAATTGTGAAGAACATTCTGTTGTTATTGGTACGATTACACGTAATGGCATATGCAAGCAAAGAGCATTAACATAATTTAATTGCAATTTTAGCTGTTTCCCGAAACTGAGGTCTGAACGACCAATGGGAATAGCCTGGAAGGTCGACTTGCAGTAGCATCAAAATGAACCACGATAATGAAAAGACACTGCTTCGGTGTCGGAACTCAGTAGAAGAGGGGATGGAGTGGCCTATCCGGCTAACGGCAAGGGATCAGTACGCTGGATTTCGGGTTTCACAGATACGCACCATCGAATAGGTGGACTTCACTTAGCGGATGAATACTAAGCAAAACCTTAGCAAGGAACTACGCCATTTATTACAGCTTTCCACCGTACACTTTTCCGAGCGATACAGGCATACCGGGAAAAATATATAAGATCCATAAATTGCCTCACGATTTACAGGCTCAAGGTTTGAATCCCAGGTAATTCATGGTTCTGTGTAGGTACCATATTTCGTTACAAATTTAGCTTAGTTTATTAAATATATTACGGAAACGATACCTTGACCGGCCTCGTAGTATAAAAAACTATGCTAAAAAGAAACAATTACGAAATATGATTCACTAAAAATTGTTATTCCAAATTGTTAGCCAAATACCAAAACAATTAAAATAACTGTTTATACAAATAAATACGCGCAGAAGCTGCGAATTATACTTTGCTTCAGCCTGCAGTAAAATATTGAATTTTGAAGTTTTTAAATCGGCACAAATATACGTGAGTCAAAGTCAATTTGGTTAATTTTCTTCGTGAGTCGTGTAAACTGTAAGCTGTATAATTCCCAATATGTGATTTTTTTGCACCAGGGTTGACTGTTGGGGTGCCTATTTTCCCTGTTACTTTCCCACTAAACATCCAAACAAATGTTGGCTGCAATGCGATATGTATTGGTCGGCGCTGAACAAACATTGAGGTCGTGAGCGTCGGTGCAGGAGAAATGAGGTGAAGATAGAGCTGCGGCTGAATGTAAGGACAGGGGTTAGCTGGAGTAACCGAATAAAACCCACCGGCGAACGTCAATGTCCGCCACGTTCCTCATATGCGACCATCCAGGTGACCGCGCCGGGTATCTAACCCGGTTCGCCTTGGCGAATAACTTGACTACTACACAACCGCGGTTCCCCACGCAGCGTCGTGCTCATGGCGCTTACGATGTGTGCGGCGTCCATCAAATAATCAACGCATTCTGCAGTGCATGCCACAACGACACAAAGTACCAACGCCTGTAATAACGGTAGAGGGAGCTATAGACGACGTTGTCCAAGGGTGTTTGTCAGGGGACATAGAAACCCGCTATGGTGCTATTAGAACAGACAATGTCCTGGCCCACATAACGCTCGTACAAACCCAACACGCTCTACGAGATGTTCCTCGAATACTCTGGCCAGCACGATCTGCGCTGTACCCCACCCCATTGAACATGTGTGCGACTTGAATGTACGTCGTCCGCACCGTCCTTTAAAACCGGCGACAACTTTTGCCAGGCAAAATGTGCCCAGAACTCCATTCCGCAGGACGATGTTTATCACCTCTACGATCGTTTGCGTGTGAGAATTACGGCCAGTATTGCTGCTAGATGAGTGCAAACAGAAGACTGAAATGGTCTTTCGGCTCTTCCTATACATTCTACGCACAGGGGACATAACCTCATGCATATTACTGTGAACTGCATCCTGTCTATGCCGTACAGTGTATCTGGTAGAAATTTCCATTTCCTGAGAGAAGGGTACCGTGGTGTTCTTTTTTCGTTTTTCTTTGGAATATAAAATCTCTTAAATATTGTATAAGTGAAGTGGCAAAGGAAAGCGAGAGGGGAAATTACGAGAATACCAAGCAGCAAGTTAAAAAAAATAAACAATATTTAAAAAGCAGAAAGTAAAGTTAACAGAAACTCAAAAATTGTTGGACATTAAAATTTTTTGGAAAAAAAAAATTATGAATTTGAATAAATTATTTTAGCCTCTTAAAAAACTAAGAAAATTAATAAATTGGATTACCGTAGTAGTACAAAATTGTAGGTTCTGCGTCACCTGGCATCCTGGGGCGGCGTCGCCATCATGGATGACATCACGAGGCAACTTCCTGCTCTGTCATTCCTTGCCAGCAGTGGCCATGTTGGATTCCTGGCCAACCACGGCCACCTTGGATGTCCCAACTTCATGCTCTTGCATTCCATGTGGGAGTTTTCTCAGAGTCCTCCCAGTATCATTTATTTTCTCATACTCTCATTCCTCCCTACCGAATGTCTCCACTTCACGCTCTTACTTTCTCCTTGTGGTCTTCTTTCACCTGGCGTCCTAGCAGGGACGAGTCCCATGCTCTGTCATTCCCCAATGGTTTTCTCATATTCCTTCTGGTCTCATTACTGGCAGGGACGAGCCCCATGTTCTTTCATTCCACCTTGGTTTTCTCATATTCTTTCTGATCTCTTTTCCCCTGACGTCCCGGAAGGGACGAGTCTCACGCTCTGTCATTCCACCTGCGCGACACGGAGCGAGGCCTGCCCACGCACGCTAACCTAGAGTCGCACCGCGCGCACACCAAATACGTTCTTAACCCACCTATAAGCATAGTTGGCTGTAATTCATTAACTGTTTGACGTACAGTCACCGATGACGAAAAGGGCCGCAGGGTCAAGTATGCCTTAAGCGCACTTATAAGCATAGTTGGCTGTAATTTCTAAGCCATTTAATATACAGCCACCAAATTCATAACATAGGCACCGTCCTTGATACTGAAGATTACGGTTGAGACAATTAGGCCTTTAGTCCTCGTGTAAGCATAGTTGGCTACCATTTCCCACCCACCAGGGCTAGAGTCAACAAAATCATAACATAGACATCACTGCCAAAAACAAAAATAACCACAGGGTCAAGTACACCTTACGTCTTTCTATAAGCATAGTTGGCTACAATTTCCAACCCACAGATGCTATAGTCACCAAATTCATATCATAGGCATCACCTCCAATGACAAACACGGTGGTAGGAATACGTGCACCTTAAGCCCTCTTATAAGTATAGTTGCCCGACACTTCCCACACTACGAAGCTACGACCAGCAAATTCATATAACAGTCAAGTATATATCACAGGACAAGTAGGTCTTAAGCTTTGTTACAAGCATAGTTGGTCAGCTTTTCCAAACCTTTGAAGTTCGGGAACATTTAACAACAGGGCATACTACACCCTGCAGCCCTTTTCGTTGTCGGGGGTGATGCCTATGTTATGAATTTGGTGACTATATCTTAAATGGTTCGAAAATTATACCCAACTATATTTATAAGTAGGCTTAGGGTATACTTGAACATCCGACCGTTTTCGTTGTCGGGATGATGCCTATGTTATGAATTTGGTAGCTGTGTCTGAAATGGTTCGAAAATTACAGCCAACTATGCTTATAGGTTGGCTTAGGACATGCTTGGCGCACGCGCAGTACAACTCTAGGATAGCATGCATGGGCAGGCCTCGCTCTGTGTCACGCAAGTAGAATGACAGCATGAGACTCGTCCCTGCCAGTACATCAGGTTTAGGAGCCCAGAAGGAATATGAAAAAGTCAAAGTGGAATGACAGAGCATGAGACTCGTGCCCGCTAGGACGCCAAGAGAAAGGATACCAAAAGGAGAATGCAAGAGCGTGAAGTGGGGATATCTAGTAGACTCTGAGAACCCCCATCTACACTCACGCAGAATGCAAGAGCGTGAAGTGGGGACATCCAAGATGGCCGTCGTTGGCCAGGAATCCAACATGGTCGCTGCTGGCGAGGAATGACCGAGTAAGTGGTTGCCACTTGACGTCATCCAATATGGCAGCCGTGGATCCGCGGTTCCGCTCCAGAACGCCAGGGGACGCAGGACCTACAATTGCATGCTACTTACCAAAGTGTAAAAAATCATCAGTTAATCTATAAGACCATAAAAAGTAGAAAAAAAATATTTTTTTTTAACTCACCGATTGTTTTATACAGCCGGTGATTAATTTATAAAATGGGTAGCAGCCATTGATAGATAGAGGCTGTCGTTAATGCTAATAATCCAATACAATCATTCATTCCCCAGATCCACGGAGTATTATAATTGATAACGCTTTGAACTAACGATTCATATTGAGAGAGTTAGAATTACATTAATAATACGTTTTTCTTTGATCGTTTTAAATTATGTGTTATATATAAAAAAACTAATCAATATTTTATCTTAAAACCTTGATGTACCAGGCCCGCCCAAACCTCACCACTTCACTAATCAATATTTTCTAAAAACAAGCAACTATGTGGCAGGCATAACACATTTACTCTTCTCAACATTAAACATTGGTTTCTGGAAAACCATGGGGCGTAGCGTATTAACACAAGAAAACTTTTTTTTTTTTTTTTACGTCAGCAGATAAATCCTCATTTGTTTACGCGGGTCTCAATTTTTCATGCACCAATAGGGTGCCAACATTTATTTTCTCATGGACGGTGTTGATATCGGGAAACCAATTTATCATGGATTGCACATTTTTGTTTGATAACTTACTATACCGAAACTCTGAGATTATGCTCAGATGCGCTTTTTTTTATTTGCAATAAACGTGGATTTCATTTCCACTTTTGAGGGCGTATACAACCTCAAGGAAAGACCTTACGCAATAGACCGTATACGTATTTTCCTCCTAAGTTTTTGCGAGGAATCACTTCCCAAAGTGTGTCCGTCATTTTTAGCAACACGTTGTTCATCATATTTGTGGATTTTTGACTCAACACATTCACCGAAGAGTTTATAAAATGTTCAACAAATACAATTCGCAATAACATACATGATGTGTCTTTTACCCGATATGCTAGAGTAGAGAAAATGTCTTGGTAAAAACTTTTTATCTGAGTAGGTGAACAGACTATACCAGACGTTTGCAGCATGGTAATGAGAACGCAGCAGGGCACGTTCAGGACATCAACCAGGATAAAGTGTGACTCGCAAGGAACGCCGGTTGGAATCGTAAAACAATAACTACCGAGGTAATGGCTTGAGAACGAGGTTCAAAGACCACTCAATGTTCGTATACCGGTATCCTATTTTATCGTCTGGCTTTTAAGTAGTCAACCCGTTACAACGTTCGGTAATATTGACAGTTATAATACATTTTATTCATTTCATGCACAGAAGAAAATAAGGAACTTACTTCATGCGTGAGAAATTTGGATGTGTGTAACTATAATGGCATTTGCCTAGTTTGGGGTTGTAAATCACGTAGGAGAAAACACGTCCAGTGCAGTCGGTTCAATTCGAACTCATGGCATTTCGAATGCAAGTAAGGTATGCTACCGCACGACTAATCAGTCTATCCCATAGCCACGAAACAAAATGCTTACCTATATTGGTATACAATATTTGCAAAATGATATGCCAATCTATGTCAATTTTCCCACTTGCGTTACCTTTTGACTGGATATTACTACAGTCTCACTGACAACATATTCGGCTTTGATGTCATGGACCGTCATACGTAACACATGTCAATTGGCCGGGTATCAAATACGATATGTTCCAAATACGCACAAGTATTTGGTGTCGTTATTACGTATAGCCTGCTCCGAGATCATCTTGAAAAATTCCAAAATCGTCAGGCCTTATATTCCACATTATAGCTACTAAATTCTTGCGAGAAGATAGTGTACTCGTATTTGGATATTATGTAGGATGGTTACACAGTACTAGCCAAAATGAAACAATAAGGCAATTTATGCACTATTAAACCACAAAATGATAATAGCACAGGGAGGAAACCAAACATAAGGTCGAGTCCGAATTGTGAGAGCTGCTAGTGAGATTTTCACATCAGGTTCCTTACTCATAACTCAAGCCGTGTTTCACGTTTATTTTTAGCTATTATACCATGAAACTGGCGAATATCCAAAAGGGAACTCTCCTTACCATCGCGGTATTGGTTTCAAGCCTCGCAATTGAAGGCATTGGTAGTCAAATGGCTCATTTTGAAATAAATGAGCACAGTGATAGCAATAAAGTCCCAAGAAACAGTGACACTTTGTTGCTATTAATTTTTATGATTATTTACTTGGAATTAAACTTTTAATTTGATAATATCGCAGCAGTTAAGCACTTTTTATGTAATCACATGACGTAAGTCTGAAAATTACGCTTGATTTCATGAACTAACTTTTCCAAAATCTATATTCCATTGTTTAGGTGTGAACACACCGCCACATTCCCAAGATTAAGAGATTAGTGATACCAGAATTTAAACACACGAAATCCCATGTTACGTAATGGCGATGAGGGCAGTTCGAACAAGGCGTGGCATAGAACGTAAGTCGGCGACACAAAAAAAAAAAAAAATATGTATTCTTAGATAATCTACATAACAACTACCACTTACCAGCGAGGTAAGCACAACTCGAGACAGAAAAACAAGTATTCTTGAATGTTAATTTAAATCTCAGGAATGCAAATGTTTGGTAGCTTGTTTGCAAACAAATTTACGTTTTTCTATAGAGTGAAAAAAGGGACCTGAGCCAGCAAAAAAGATGGGCGTCTGAGAAAAAGTAGCCTTGTGACTACAGGAGTAATAACAATACATTTCTGGCAGTAAATTTCAAAGTAAAAAAAATTTTATTAATTAATTTTGTAGTTATATCTTCCACTTAGAAAACAATTGCTGTGTTAGGGTTTTTAGTAATTGTTATTGTACTCTCTATTACAATTTCTTACCTGACTGGGCCAATAAGAATTAGGTAACTCCAACACAGTGTCCGTGATTCGTGGGTAGACACCTGCAATGCGCGACAGTTAAAATTACCTGAAATATTTTCGCGGAAAACAGTAATGTTGTAAATTGTTGGTATTCTCAAAATACTGTTAAAATGCACTCTAAAAAATTGTTCGAAAATGTACCGAATCAGCATACATGCGTACTGAGGAAAATACGAATGATAAAGTACTTTTCAAAGTACTTTTTTTTTTTTTTTTTTCAAATATTATTATAGTTTCCATGCATTAGTTTATGAAACAGTCAAATGCATAGTTAAGTTCCCAAATTTGCATAGAAGAAACTATAAATATTTCTCCTATTTGCAAATCCCGCCGGACGGTGCCGCTGGTCTACGGGTTTTCTCGGGGATCTCCCGTTTCTCCTGCCCTTAATTTCGGCGCTGCTCCATACATACCCCGCTTCACCCTCATCGTCTCTCAAGACCTCGATGTTTAGAGCCACCCAAATCTCTTCACATACTCACTAACTATATGTGCAGCCTGATAGGTAGGGCCAACTGTTTTTCACGAAAACCTAACGCGAAAGTCAGACTCCAATGTCCAATGGTATACGTGCAGTTTTCCTTTGGTTATTGGAAGAATCCCGAATATTTCGCAAGTTCATTCTGTGGCGAGTTATGCTTCAAACACGTGTTCTTTTTTCCTACTATTGGGATTGGACGGCAGTTCTTTAAACATGTCCTATTTAACTGTGTGCCAGTAATAAGCAGGAAACAGTAGTGTGAGTGAGCGTTGATAGTCCTGTACAAAGGCCTCGCCTGATCGCAGCAACCAATAAGAAAACGGTTGTGTCTCAAGTTTATTGGAGAACTGTACAGTCTAGCATGCTGCCAAATCAATCCGCGGAATATAGTACTCGGGGCTCTAGTTATTGGCCACGTGTCTTGGCCGGGAGACAATCTCTTGCCTGACTGGGCCAATAAGAATTAGATAACTCTGACACAGTGTCCGTGATTCGTGGGTAGACACCTGCAATGCGTGACAGTTAAAATCGCCCAATTACGAAAGTGGATCTCAGCTCTAGTGTTTAGGAGTACAAGCGGGAAACAGGTGGCCCTATGAACATGTTATTACCTTACTGTTACATGTACGCCTGATGGGCCTATCTGAGTTCGTGATGGATGGAGGTCTTAATAAAAATATAACTAAATTTTAATTCGAATTTATTTGCACAGCTACTATTTACAGCATTAAATTATCTGTCTCCACTATTACTCTTTTTATTTAACAGTGAGCGCATTTTTAAATGTCTATTTAAACTTCAATTAACGTCCTTTTTAATTGTCTCTGTTTGGTTACAGTCAATTAACTCATACTCATTATTAACACATGTTCAATCTGTTTCCACCATCTGTAATGTCTTTCACTCGCGCATCTTGTCCAATAGTCCAGCCTGCCAGTCGCACTGTTCACTGCTTGATAATCGCAGTCTCAGATTTCCCTTCCGCTGGCCACTTCTCTTGCTGCGTCTTCTATCGCTCGGAAATGAGTCACTCATTCACTCATCAACTACTCGGCTCGGAGGCCTGTCACACTTATATAGCATTCGCTCTGACCATCTGGAAGGTTCAACGCACCCCGAGTCATGATGAGAGAGCGAGATCAGTAATAGACAGCATTCTTCAGATAAACGCAGAAATCAACACATCCAGGATCAGCAGCGAACGCCGCAAAAAAGGGATATCGTGTCGGCTCGATTTCTGTAACAGATACGCGGCCACCGGCCAATCGCTCGCCTGTTCATTCAAAACAATCCTTTGACTTGCCGCCGGCGCTATCATATAACTGCTGTCCTTCACTTCCACTCACTCGCGCTGGATGCGCTTCGCATCCAGCGCGTAACAATACATTACAGTTTAGAAAGTTTACTGAATTTTCCTCCAAGTTAAATTATAATAAGAGCATAACTGCTCTGCGGCCGTATCGGCAACCATACACAGATTTTGCATACACCAGAGCACTCGGTTCGAAACTTAAAAATAAATATTTTGATGTCAGAACAAACGTTTGTTTGTTGCTACCCTGAAACTCAGTTACATAATTTCTTTCTAGTCACTTGCGCGGAATTATTATATATTTTTTTCCTTTCCAGCGTGTGTGTGATGGCTATCGGCCAGTTATGTTTAACCCAAACCACACGTCTTATTTTCACCACCAAGAAAAAAACCTTTTAATAATATGACATTAGCAAATGTTGATTTTTTCTTAAACATGTATAAAACTTGACACCTGGCCACTGAGGGCGGCGTCCCACGGGCGAGACAGCCAACCGGTGTTACGTGACCTTTACAGCACTACCGGGCGTCCTTGAAAACCCATTGGGGACCCCGTCGTGTCTACATTACACAGATGTTTCCCTGACAACCATTTACTACACACCAATCGCCCCATGACACGGTTGCTTACTGCGTTATCTTCTACACTCGAGCGACTTCTCTCTTTCCGACCAGTTGTCTAGCGAGAAGCGCACGTGCTGAACGTTGCTGATATCTGGTCCGTGGTCAGTGGTTTTCCAGCCAGTGTAACTACACTTTGCGATCAATTCTTCGAGACTTCGAGAGCAACCATAATGCGATGCAAATTAACAATAACTTAATACTTAAATTAATGAACCGCAAACGATTAATATACCGACACAATATGTGTGTAATTATTGCACGTAAAATTGCAGAATTTTGTGCGAATGTAATTGTTTCTCTACATGTGTTTGAGCTTCATGACAAACTTTGAACCCGTGTAATTGAAATTTTGAATGATTAAGGAAAATGTGTTTAAAATATTGCAGGTCCAGTGGCTACTAATGGTAAAAAAAAAAAAAGAAGATCTTACTTAAGGTCGGACATTAAAAACCGTAGACAAAAATTATTGTCCTTAGTGGTAAAAAAATACATTCCCTTAGAAAAACGGAACGTTTGGAGTTGAGAATGAGCGAATCAGCCGGGTAATGAAGGGGAAAGGGGACACAAGGACAAAGAAGTTACTTACTAATACAACATTAATACACGTCTCTGTTCGAGAATTTTTTTTATAAAGACTGAAGGGGCAAAATATCACAGTCAGTAAGAATTGAGGAATCATAACTATTATCGGGAGACTTTTGGTTTGGTTAACCCAAATTGTGTTGGAAATCTTGTGGGATTGTCGTAAAACGAAGCAAGATGAATTGATTCCGCGGATGATGGTTAGGGAGTACTTCGGTGTACTTTCCAGGCTATAACGAAAAATAAAATTTCTCACGGAAACACGGAAACTAGGACGAGCACAGAATTAAGTCGTTCAACAATGTTAGTACAGTAACGTCTAACGAAATAAAAGTCTACATTTTCTGCCAGGAAGATGAGATCACTACTGGGATTTATTTTCCGAACTATGCCATACCTGAAATATATGGTAACAATCGATTGCAACGCACTTACCAAAAAAAAAAAAAATGGAAGTGGGGAGGGTAACAAAAACATTGTGATACAATACTCACAAAGATCTGTAGATAAACTGGATTCCGCCTCAGCAAATATAAGTCATTCATAATATCTTATTTTTTGTGAAGAATGCACCGATTAGCAACATTTTTGCGAGAATTTTAATTATACGATAGATAATAAAGTAGAGTCCAGTTTATTCAGAATTTGCTGAAACCTGCCTCAGTCATAATATTCGTCAATAACGACAGCACCGTGGAGTGATGGCCAACATGCTCACATACCAGCCTGAGAATAGATGGTTCGCTCTCAGCCTCCGACAACGTACATCGACGTTAGACTCTTCGCGTGCTTCAATCAATCGATTTTACAATATACAACACACACACACACACACACACATATATATATATATTTATTAGAGTTACTGGTAAGTAATTTGTCCTTTAACTGCAGGGAGTAATGCTTTATCGGTCGCTGAATTTTCTCGAGCATTAGTTAGGCAATTTTTTCCCATACATTATGTTATAGGCTACTGTTCACTGTAAAACGAGCACTTTTGAGGCCTTACTTCCTTGTTTTCCTATCAGCCACTTGTTACCCTTCCAACAGCCATTCCAATAAATATTGCCATGTAAGTACGGGCTCAAAAAAGTTAACGTCTAAGGCTACAATAACATACAGGATGATTCACGAGGAATTGCCGCCACTAACAGGGCTTACTCCTAACACCATTTGGAGCAAAATATGTCAAATAAATGTGGGTCCTATTCCCAATATGTACAGAGTAATTCGACAAAGTAGAAAAGCCTAGATTATTGCGTAAGAGGTTGGATGAAGGATATTGTTCATCAAAAGACTGAACAAACACGCGAGGAACTACTTGCGCGTGTCATTCATGCCGCTACAGAAATCAAAGACAGCCGTGTGCAGCTACGTAGAGCAACAGGTGCTGTTCATAAGAGCGTAGCCAAGTGTATGGAAGTAGACGGAAACATTTGTGAACATCTTTCGTAAGCTTGTTAGACGCAAATGTGATGCTCAACTGTAAACAATGCGGTCTGATAATACATCACTGCATTTACTTCTGAAATGGTTGTGCCGTAGCACAAATAATACAAAGACGATGTCACTTTCAAGCTCTGTAATTTCAATATGTTTTACAAGTTAGCAGCACCTTATGATTGAACATTTGCATTTGACATTTACAAAAAAATATGACATTAAAAATTTTAAACGCCAATAACTCCCAATGAAAAAAATTAAGGTTAAAATACTCATACAAATAGATTAAATTGCTCTTTAAAGTACTGCGTAGTTCAAAGTACAATAAATAACCAAAAGTAACTCTGTTGACTAGAAATATTTTAAACACTCATACAAAATATTACATCCCTGCGTAATTGCTTATTCACAAGTAATACGTTACTACAAAATAAACAATAAATATTTAATTGAAAAAACGAGCAGAGTAATAATAATACGTTTTTAAAATACAAATAGTAACATTGATGACTAGATAAATTCGAGGTATTTTGTGGAGCAATTTGACTAAAAGAGGGCAGTGTTTCAGGCCCAGTAAAGCCTCCTTTACGTGAAAATACAACTAAGATCTGGCATAAAATAGTGAATCGATGGAGAGGCGTCCGTAGACCCCAACGACAGCTCCATCGAATAAAATAATTGACGAAAACAATGAGAACATTTCAACAGATTACGCCCAACGCGTAAGTCGTGGTAGCACGGTAGCGACAATTAAACTTTAAGTAAATGATTGGGCAGTAGACAAAAACTATACACGACACGTAAAGCAACTGGAACTATACAGCGAAGCAAGAAATTAAATTAGTTAGGCCGAAACTACAATTCAGGCAGGCGTCCAAAACCACAACTTAGAACGAATCCAACTCACTGCAGAGCCCAACACAATACTACGCCACGCAATTATTTAAAAACACTAAACTGACCCACAAATGAAAAGCTGCGACCACGACTCACAGTTTTACAAACTCCATATTAATCAGCCGCTTACGCAACTACATTATTTAAACGGCGTCTCATAGCACCCTCGTCCAAGGACAGGTAAACAGACAATTTTAGCTAATATGACAATTTAAGTTAGCTCTAGCAGGCGTCAACACGACGATCTTCTTCACTGGCGTAGAATGAAAGCTGCATCAGGGCGTGTAACAACTTATATAAACTAGCCCCTGAATTTAAAAAAAAAAGTGACGTACAAGGAGGGGTAATCAAAGGAGGTAAATGAGGAGAGAAAACAGGAGGGGGAGTCGAATCGGCCAAGAAGCAGGCCGCCTTACCGAGGAGTAAATCCAAAAACGGTGCGCGCGGCGGCGCCACCGTCGCATGGTTATTTTATAATTAGTAATTTTTTTAATGTTTCTAATTACTCTGTACATATTAGGGATAGGACCCACACGTATATTACATATTTTGCTCCAAATTATGTAAGTAATAAACGTCGTAGGCTGAGGTTACTCCTCGTGAATCATCCTGTATATTTATTGACTATTATTATTCCAAATGAGAGTGCTTCAAAAAGTGCTCACTTTACCGTGTATAGGCTATATCTGTCTTAAATGTCACATGTATGTTTTTGCGCAGTGACTTAACTTTACAACGTATAAATATAACTTACTTCCTCCACACGTAACTTATCNGAGGAACTACTTGCGCGTGTCATTCATGCCGCTACAGAAATCAAAGACAGCCGTGTGCAGCTACGTAGAGCAACACGTGAGGTTCATAAGAGCGTAGCCAAGTGTATGGAAGTAGACGGAAACATTTGTGAACATCTTTCGTAAGCTTGTTAGACGCAATTGTGATGCTCAACTGTAAACAATGCGGTCATCACTGCATTTACTTCTGAAATGGTTGTGCCGTAGCACAAATAATACAAAGACGATGTCACTTTCAAGCTCTGTAATTTCAATATGTTTTACAAGTTAGCAGCACCTTATGATTGAACATTTGCATTTAACATTTACAAAAAAATATGACATTAAAAATTTTAAACGCCAATAACTCCCAATGAAAAAAATTAAGGTTAAAATACTCATACAAATAGATTAAATTGCTCTTTAAAGTACTGCGTAGTTCAAAGTACAATAAATAACCAAAAGTAACTCTGTTGACTAGAAATATTTTAAACACTCATACAAAATATTAAATCCCTGCGTAATTGCTTATTCACAAGTAATATGTTACTACAAAATAAACAATAAATATTTAATTGAAAAAACGAGCAGAGTAATAATAATACGTTTCTAAAATACAAATAGTAACATTGATGACTAGATAAATTCAAGGTATTTTGTGGAGCAATTTGACTAAAAGAGGGCAGTGTTTCAGGCCCAGTAAAGCCTCCTTTAAGTGAAAATACAAATAAAGATCTGGAATAAAACAGTGAATCGATGGAGGCGTCCGTAGACGCTAACCACAGCTCCATCGAATAAATTAACTGACCAAAACAATTAGAACACTTCAACAGAATACGCCCAACGCGTAAGTCGTGGTAGCACGGGAGCGACAAATAAACTATAAGTAAATGATTGGGCAGCAGACAAAAAATACACACAATACGTAAAGCAACTGGAACCATACAGAGAAGCAAGAAATTAGTTAAAGACGAAACTACAATTTAGGCAGGCGTCCAAAACCACAATTTAGAATAAATCTAACTCACTGCAGAGCCCAACACAATACTACGCCACGCAATTATTTAAAAACACTAAACTGACCCACAAATGAAAAGCTGCGACCACGACTCACCGTTTTACGAGCTCCAGCATAATCAGCCGCTCACGCAACTACATTATTTAAACGGCGTCTCATAGCACCCTCGTCCAAGGACGGGTAAACTGACAATTTTAGCTAATATGACAATTTAAATTAGCTCTAGCAGGCGTCAACCCGACGATCTTCTTTACTGGCGTAGAATGAGGGCTGGAATGAAAGCTGCACAGGGCGTGTAACAATTTATATAAACTAACCCCTGAATTTAAAAAAAAAAGTGACGTACAAGGAGGGATAATCAAGGGAGGGAAATGAGGAGATAAAACAGGAGGGGGAGCCGAATCGGCCAAGAAGCAGGCCGCCTTACAGAGGAGCGAATCCCAAAACGATGCGCGCGCGGCGGCGCCACCGTGGCATGGTTATTATATAATTAGTAATTTTCAAATGCTTCGAATTACTATGTACATATTATGAATAGGACCCAAATGCATATTACATATTTTGCTCCAGATTATGTAAGTAATAAACCTCGTAGGTGGATGTGACTCCTCGTGAATCACCCTGTATATTATTGACTATTATTATTCCAAATGAGAGTGCTTCAAAAAGTGCTCACTTTACCGTGTATAGACTATATCTGTCTTTCTTTAATGTCACATGTATGTTTTGCGCAGTGACTTAACTTTACAACGTATAAATATAACTTACTTCCTCAACACGTAACGTATCCCCCCCCCCC